>RQTK01001187.1:25481-39792 GCA_003991915.1 Elysia chlorotica | reverse complement strand
TCTCTCTCTCTCTCTCTCTCTCTCTCTCTCTCTCTCTCTCTCTCTCTCTCTCTCTCTCTCTCTCTCTCTCTCTCTCTTTCTCTCTCTCACTCTCTCTCTCTCTTAATCTTATCTAATCTTTTCTTACCTCAATCTTGTCAATCTAATCTAAACCACAAGGCCTGTGACATTTCTATCCCCAGCGCGTGACGAAGCTACCTCAGATCACGTTCCACAAGGGCGTGTATTGGCTAATCTTCTACACGATGTGCGCGCTCGTCCTGGTGAACATCCAGTCGGATATCTTCCGGAGCAACCAACAGAAGAACCACATCAAGAGCACACTGATGCTGCCGCCCCTACAGGTTTCTTTAAATTGATGCAGGCAGTAAACAAAAATTAATGGTCAACAGAAGAGACAGATTCATTTCAAATTGGAATAGTCAACGAAGCAAAACTATACTTCTTTAGTATTTAAAAAAAAATTACGATGTATGCTATTATACAACTACGGTGACAAAATATTCTGATCAACCAAAGACCTTGAACATTTTTCGTTTGTAAGATTACGAAGACGAAATTGCAGTTAATTGGAATAAAGTTGTAAAGTTTGGGCTCAAGTTATGAAATGAATAATGAATAATGGCACCGTTAACGATGACCAGCCGTGTCTATCTGTAGTAGTTACCGTTCACGATGACCCAGCCCTACCTACCTGTAGCAGTTAACGTTAACGATGACCAGCCCTGCCTATCTGTAGTCGTTTTAGAGTTCACGATGACCCAGCCCTACCTGTAGTAGTTACCGTTCACGGTGACCCAGCCCTACCTGTAGCAGTTACTGTTCATAATGACCCAGCCCTATCTGTAGTAGTTACCGTTCACGGTGACCCAGCCCTACCTGTAGCAGTTACTGTTCATAATGACCCAGCCCTATCTACCTCTAGTAGTTACCGTTAACGATGACCCAGCCCTAGCTATCTGTGGTAGATACCGTTCACAATGACCCAGCCCTACCTGTAGCAGTTACTGTTCATAATGACCCAGCCCTAGCTATCTGTAGTAGATACCGTTCACGATGACCCAGCCCTATCTACCTCTAGTAGTTACCGTTCACAATGACCCAGCCCTACCTGTAAAAGTTACCGTTCACGGTGACCCAGCCCTACTTGTAGTGCTTACCGTTCACGATGACACAGGCCTATTTACCTGTAGTAATTACCATTCACGATGACCCAGCCCTATCTAACTGTAGTAGTTACCGTTCACAATAACCCAGCCCTACCTCTAAAATTTACTGTTCACGGTGACCCAGCGCTATCTATCTGTAGTATCTACTGTTCACAATGGCCGAGCCCTACCTAACTGTAGTAGTTACCGTTCATGATGACCCAGCCCTATATAGCTGTATTAGTTAAAGTTCACGATGACCCAGCCCTATCTACCTGCAGTAGTTACTGTTCACAATAACCCAGGCCTAATTATCTGTAGTCGTTACCGTTCACGATGACCCGGCCCTACCTGTAAGTTACCTTGCACGATGGCGCATCCCTATCTTTAGTAGTTACCTTTCAAATTGACCCAGTCCTACCTACCTGTAGTAGCTTCCGTTGAAGAGAACCCAGCCTATGCAAAACAGTGTACCGGATACTGTGACAGTCAGTAGTAAAATTCTCAAAATATAAATCTGCGCCACAGAGAAAAAAAAATAGTTCGATACATGGTTAAATTTGGGCAACAAAATTGGAGATATAGCGGGCATTCCTTAATAAAAAATAAAATCTTCTTCTTCTTCTTCTTCTTCTTCTTCTTCTTCTTCTTCTTCTTCTTCTTCTTCTTCTTCTTCTTCTTCTTCTTCTCCTTCTCCTTCTTCTTCTTCTTTTTCTTGAAAAATTGAAATTGAATTGAAATTGAAAATAATATTATCACCATTGCTATTTTTTTAAGAACCGTTAAGATTATAATGTTATTGTTTTTCTTTCTTTTTTATATCGTTTTTTTTTAAATTTTTTTTTACATAATTTGTTTAAAAATGCTACCTTCACATTCCAGAGAGCATGTCCGACATCCGCGAGAAACGTACGCACTTTGTATTTTATGCTGCGGTGGTCATCTTTTGCATTCTAGAGGAGAAACCACGTAAAAAAATTTTTTAAACCTCAGCAATAGGCTTTGGATTGATAATCTTATAATATATTTGTGAACCGGTGTAATTATGATCGGCTTCTCCGCCATAACTACTCAAGGTACAATCTTATATTGGTACCTTGAAAATTTCATAATGCTTAAGGATGGTTCGTTTATTTTTAACGATGACACATAAAGCATTAATTAGATTTTAGAAATTGAAATTGTTTCGCCGATCGTTGGATCAAGCAGCCATTGCTGTTTTTGATCTCAGTTAGCTAATCGTAAGTGAAGGCGGGCTAGGTTCAAATGGGTAAGGGGGTCTGCCAGGGTTATTCAATAGATAAGATTTGTTGGCGTTACTACAACCATAATTATTATTGTTTTCTTAAACCCATTCAATGTCAACACTATCACTTATAGATCTATATAATATATTTTTGTCTTTCCGTTCGACATGTTCACGTGCGGGGCTCTGCCCAGGTTATAATACTGTATTCCAGATCTATTGAATGGGGATCTTTCGGGGTTTAAAAACATTCGAGCGCAGTTTAAATTCTATCTGGATCTACCTCGACGATCATCGAAAAGGGGATAAATATGGATCTTCCACTACTCATAGATCTACACCTATTTTTTCATTCTTCCGTTCAACATGCTCACGAGCGGGGCTCTGCCCGGGTTATAATACTGAATACTAGATCTATCGAATGAGGATCTTTTGTGGTTTAAAAACATTCGAACCCAATTTAAATTCTATATGGACCTACGTCGACTATCAACGAAAAAGGGGGTAAAATGGATCTAAAAGAAATGTTATCTACAAATAAATCCTGTAAATATCCTAGCGTGAGTTATCAAGACGATTGATATACCTTTTTAAGTGGTGCACCCATTTATATCACATTTAATTTGTTTAGCTTTTTTGGCTTTAAACTTCTATCTCTACAACTATATTTTACCATTGTAGCTGCGCACAGTGTCCCCAAACCCAAGCTTTATCTCTATTGGTAATAAGAATAACCTTTAAAAAAAGATTTTATATCCGTACTGTGTCCCAAAACCTGAGCGAAGCCGGGCATCCCAGCTAGTAATAGTTATAAACATAGTTAAGACTGGCACGCGAGCCACTATGTGTTTTTTTTATTTCCTGCTTGGGTGACCTTGAAAGCTGTTCATAGCTTTACATACTGGACGTATTTACAAGGGGCACATCTATTATATATGTCGTTTAGAGGATACGTGATTTAGTACTTATTTACACTGTAGACTAGAAGCTACGTTTTTCTGGACTTATTTACAAATGGCGGCTACAAGATATGTTATTCTGGACTTTTTTAGATGTAGGGGCTTTTAGATACGTCAGTTGGGATTTATTTACAGTGTCGGCCACGTTATTCAGGACCTATTTACAGTGTTGTGTGGAGGATAGCCTTTTCGGTACTGATTTACCAACATTAGTTTAAGAATACGCCATTTGGGAAGTATTTACACGTGTCCCTTAGAAAGATAACAACAAATCTTTTCATGTCCAAGATCAGTTCTGAATCTTTTTTGCTCTAAAAATCTCAGGTCAAATTGCCTCGGGAGATTATAACCCGGGAAGAAGTGTGTTTGTCAGTAACAAAAGAGTTAAAATAATTATGATTTTGTAGATTTGATGTTGAAAAAAATTAAACATTTTCAGATTTGATTTAAAAAATCATAAAACAAAAATAGCAGCAAAAATTGTTGTAAAGATACATGGACTGCTTTTATTATGAAAAAAAAGAGAAAACATGTGATTCGTTATAATATATTTTTTAATTTCGCTAAAAATAAATGCTTTATAATTCCACATATTATTAATTATTGTTTCCTTTATATTATGCAAAGTAGTAAACTTGTTTAGGGTCAATTGTTGTGCTTACTTGTGAGTTTCAATATCTTATGTACTCTCTGGGAACTCCTGAAATTTAACTAGGCTTACATCATTCTCTATGCATACGTAATAGCTTTAGATGGGTTATACATGGGATGCTTTTGTCAGAGCTGTCTTTACAACAATTTTCATCTCTCTTGTGTTTGGTATTTAGAAAAAGATTCAGTTTCTAAAATTAGTTTGGAACTAAAATTAAGAGTACATCTGTTGGTTTATGTCACTTTATCCTATTCATAGTGCATTTAGCAACTGGTGTACATTTTGTAGCCCAGAAATTGTGTATTAATTGACCAACAGCTATAGAAAGACACATACATTTGTTTTTTCGGTATAGTTTATTTGTTTTCTTGGTTAGCAGTTTGCAAAGTTTACTATGTACTTTTATCAGTTTATGAAAATTAAATTTAAGGTGGTAAAAAGAAAACGTTTTTAGTCTCATCAAATAGAAACAACTTGAGTGAAACAAAATTGTCGGGGAAAATTTTAGAAAAAAAGCGAAATCAATAATTTTTTGTTTGCACCGGTGACACGATTTGAGGGACCGGTAGTTTGACGGACATGCGCAATGAGACTGATAGTTATTAAAAACAAATAACAAAACGCAATTAAATTCATGTCTGATGCGCACCTTGCAAAAACTTATACCATGATTCGCGAGATTCCTGTGATGCCGAGTTTTCTTGAATGGTAGAGTCCATGGAATGGCTAAGTAATAAAACGCTATTGTCGTTAAAATACAGTTTTTTGTTTGACTTACTTGCTCTGTCCCTGACAGGTACTTTGGTCGTCCCATCTGGTAACCATTCTGAATTCCTTCGAGTTTTGAAGTCAACTGGTCTGGATGTAATTCATCAGCGGCAGGAGATCGTTTCCGCGAGTGGGACGCCTTACGCCTGCCTGCTAGCTGGGTCCGAGAGCCTAGGATGCGAGTTTTGGAGATAGGCATGAAAATCATGGAGGACTTTGCGCCAACTTGCTGACCTGTGAGCACCACCTCCGCATATTCTGACTGAGCTTGGGATGCTTCGCTGAAAGATCCTTGTTGTGACATATCCACTTTGCTATCAAACGGCACCAGCGGCCTGGCGCTGCGGTTCATGTCACGTTTGACCACTGGGGCCCGTCTGCGAGTGTTGAAGCACAGAGCTATCCCACAGCCCGCGTCATCACTAGCGCTGTCACTGGCCAGGCTCAGTGACCCGTGGGAAAAGCCGGTGCCGCCCGTTCCGGCAGACCTGCCCCTGGCAGCGGTGCGGTGCGAGGAGTGGGTAAACATAGACAGCGCCTTGCGCCTCAAGACGGCCAGAGGTCTTCTCTGGGTACGCCAAGAGTCACTGCAGCTATCATTAACACTGGTTTTAGATTCAAACACTGATGGGTTTGGATATTTCGGGCAGACAACTTCACAGTTCATCTTGCGCTTTTCACCGCACACCGAGCTGTCACTGAGGGAGACGGAGTCATCATCCTCCTGGCTGAAAGCGATTGTGGGATCGTTTGCTGGTCTGTCCACTTGCTCTGGAAAAACCCTGTAGTCCTGGCTGCTGGCTCCAGTCGGCTGCTCCCCGCTTAGCTGCTGGTACCTGTTATGGCAAATCAGAGCACCCGCCGAATGAGCCGCCCAGGCGGTCGCTTCTTTCAAGTTGCCGGACCTGGTCGCTCCGTCGGACCTCTCGACTTGCATGCAAATTTTATCCAGCCACTTGTAGCCGCGCTTGGGTTTCTTGTTCACTCTAGCTCGAGGATTCAGCTGGCGTAAATGACAGTTGGCCTTTGTGGACGCTGCAGGGTCAAGGCCATCCAACCTTTCATACAGTTTGACAGATTCTGCAAAGCGGTCTTTCCTTTGGCTCCCCGCGTTCGCTTCTCTCGCGCCCCCCACTAGCAGCTTGGGTATATTCAGAATGCAGCTGCTGGTGGAAATGTCTAGCCCAGCCAGGTCGTCTTGGGTCAGCGGGTCCATCTGAGTGAGAGAGCTGATGTCCCCGGACGCCGTACCACTGGAGGCCCCTAGCGGCGGACCCTCGCCCAGGGCTGTGATCTGCCGGTTACCTACGGCCTCGCACAGGGCGTACTCCTTGACCATCTTCTCCAGGTATCTGGATTTCCTCAGGAACGGGAAGTCAGACTCGAGCGGGGCGGTAGGGCACGCTTGGTGCCCAAAGTTGTCTGACTTAGTGACGGGTCTGAAGTAATATTTTCTGAAGCTTGTGATGTGGATGGTCTGTTCCTGTGAGTTTGCCGCCAGTAGCGAACTAGGGGCCAAGTACTTGGCCTCTGTTTTAATTCGTTGCTGGAAGTAACTACTGTCCTCGTCGTCTAGTAGACTCCACGGATCATCACATGCAACAAATCCTGGCGCACATTTATTTTTTGCCTCTTTAGAGCCGTCGACACCCGGCCACTTTGATACCGTTGATTCCTTATAGGGAAACCCTGAGACAGACTCAGTAAAGGAACCGCAGTCTCCGGTCTCTTCCCGGCGGTTGGGGATCCTCCCTTCACGGGCTCCCCTCGCCTTAGAAAACAGCCCGGCCAGTTTCCTCCTGGTCTTGCAGGCATGGCGCGCCTGTAGCAGACTCGAGTCCTCGTCACTGGCGTCGTACGCCAGGCAGTCATGGCTCGCGGAGCAGGAAGTAGTGCTGAGGCTGGACGCCGCGTATGACTCCGGATCTGCGCATGCGTGTTGGCTGCTGCCGTGATTTTTGCTCTGAGGCGAGGAGTTGGTGCCAGTCCATGCAGCGGGCCTCGCAACTCCAGAGACAGGTGTTTGATGTGACATGTTGCCGGGTGGGCCGCTCCAGGATGGTGGAACAGTCACTCTGCTCGCCTCGTGATGCCGTCTACCATATTCCGCCCTGAAACAAATTAGACTACGGTACAGTTGGCTTAATAAGTCATAGTAGAATGAATAATTTATTACCTAGCATCAATGAAAAGTGAAACCAAGGTACAGTGCAGGGGGTATCAGTCATAACAGATAGACTCACTCAATATCCAGCGTCAATGAAATAATGCAATATCGTCAATGGCAAAATTTTTTTTTCTTTTTTTTGTGAACAAAAATAACCTGCATATTGTTTCAGAATTTGGAGAACGGTGGTTGAAAAAAAGAACAATTCAAACAAATCCATCAAGAAAAGCATAGGAAGCGACATAATTTCAGATCAAATTCATGAACAATTATATGAAAACTGTGTTGCACTGCATGCTGATTTAGCAATTTGTTAGTAGAAAACTATACGAAATTTTGCATCCATTTATGGACCAAGAGGTAAAATATAATTAAATATCAGATTTTACTTCCAATACAAAATCTAATTTTCTTTTAAGTTCTTTTGTTGTTAATACAAATTATCTTATGGAACTATTTTTATTGTTCACACATAAAAATTATTTTCGAAGCGAAAAGAATTACGAATTATCATTTTTAATTTTTTTTTTCTTTTTTTCGAATCAGATTTTTTTTGAAATCTTAGGAAAGTTAGGATAAAATACCCTGTAGATGAATGTTCATCGTCATTGACATCTGAGTCATCATAGTTTGTGTTTTCGTTGCGGCTGTAAGATGATCTCCATTGTGTTTCGGAGGGGGGGGGGGGGGGGGGGTTAGTAGTTTTTGAGCAGCGAGGAAAAAGAAACAAAGGAGAAAAAAAATTAGAAAAAACCAACAATCACTATAATCTTTTAAAAGAAATAGTACATAAACAAACTTACAAAGTTTCATTAGTTTGGTTATACATTTATATAATGCATAATGAAAATTTTGAAGATGTGTTGACGTTGTTTTACGGCACGTCAGCACAGTAACGGCTTCATTTGAAGATGGGGTACAGTATGTGATTTGACATTTACAAAAGGTTCCGTTTGCATTTTTTAGAAATTTGAGATAACAGCATAGTAAGGTTTTTTACGTACAGACGAAACATCACAATTACAACTTACTGTAGAAGTTGGGGGCAAGGTTATACAGTAAAATAAACATTAGAACTAATGGCCTAGTCATAAATCTGTTATAGTTCAAACTTTTCGTTGTGTTTTTCTCAAAATCTCAAAGATGCAGACGGAACCTTTTTAATGACACTCAGGAGTAGTTAATTAAAAGCCATTGTTGGTGAACGCAAAGAAAAATAAAACCATTGAAAAAAATACCGAAGAAATACTTCCATCAAACACAACCCAAAATTTATAGCCCTATGAGTTTTTTCCTTGTATAATACCACACTTTAAAGAAAAATGTTTCCACTAATAAAAAACAAAGGAATTAAAACTTATTTCTTAACAGGTTCTCTTAAGGCTCTGATTAGTTCCGCTGTCCGCAAGGCGACGCGATGGCTTTGGGGTAGAACATCGACTTCCGACGCAAAAGGTTCGTAGTTCGAGCTTACCTTACTGCATTATACTTAGATGATTCTATATGAAACGTCACCTTACCCTACTGCATTATACTTAGATGGTTCTATATGAAACGTCAGCTTACCCTTCTGCATTATACTTAGATGATTCTATATGAAACTTGAGCTTACCCTACTGCATTATACTTAGATGCTTCTATATGAAACTTGAGCTTACCCTACTGCATTATACTTAGATGATTCTATGTGAAACGTTACCTTACCCCACTGCATAATACTTAGATGATACTATATAAAACGTGAGCTTACCCTACTGCATTATACTTAGATGATTCTATGTGAAACGTTACCTTACCCTACTGCATAATACATAGATGATTCTATATGAAATGGGAGCTTACCCTATAGCTCTTGGACTAGCTGTGCTATAAACAAAGGTCGCACCGCTACACCGTTGACTTGATCTGGCCTCTGGTCATATAAGGAAAGAGTTAACTTTTACTGAACGCCTGTTAAGGGGTTAACATTAGAACGACCACCCACATACAATCAGTCTTAGCAGAAACTTAGGAGAGAAATATATTTTTTTTACTTTATTAAACCCCATCAAGACAGAGATCAAAAAGCCTAAATGGCTCTGGGAAGGCCACACATTTCGAAAGGCTGCATGCAACATCACAGGGCAAGCCGGGGTGGAACCTCCAAGACGAACGCAAGGTCGGACATCCGAAGCAGATTTGGCATCTTACTACTGAGGCTAAAGTAAACGGGACCGGAAACACAACGGGCGAGGTGAAAAGGACCAGCCAGAATCGAGTCCGATGGAGGGGAGCTGTTGCGGAATCAAGAGGCTTAAACTAAACTAAACTTCTACTGAACGCTGGTGAAATGGTTAAGGTAAGATAGCCCACCCAAGTACATTCAGTCTTAATTCATATTAGAAGAAGATTAACTTTTACCGAATGCTGGCGAGGTGGTTGAAATTGGAGAACCCTTTGAAATACACCCAGTCTCAGTACATTATTAGGAGAGATGATTTTTTCTCGTACGCTGATTAAGTGGTTGCAAATAAGATAAAAATATTATAACGATATTCAGATTATATTCCCTATGTCAACTAGTGCCACCATTCTCAAAACAAGTTTCACAGCCCCGAGTCCATGGCTCTAGACAAACAGTAACTCTCAGTTACTTTTGTAAGTCAATGTACATTTTTACATTGGGTACATGTACTAAAGTTTCTTACCATTTTTCTATTAGAAGACCATAAAGAATAAAACTTCTGAATTCTTCTTCACTACGTACCCGTTCAATATATCTTTTTTCCCTAGCCATAATAATTCCCGCAAAAGGGGAATCACATAAGCCAGCCTTACTTAAGCTCAACCGCGCGCAAAAGGGGAATCACATAAGCCAGCCTTAACATTAAGCCAGCCTTACTTAAGCTCACCCACCCGCAAAAGGGGAAACACATAAGCCAACCTTAACATTAAGCCAGGCTTACTTAAGCTCACCCGACTTCAATAAAGAAAGACATAAGCCAGCCTTACTTGAGCTCACCCACCCGCAAAAGTGGAAACACAATTTTTAAGCCAACCTTAACATTAAGCCAGGCTTACTTAAGCTCGCGCGCCCGCAAAAGGGGAAACACATTAAGCCAGCCTTACTTAAGCTCATGACATTGGCATATCTATGAATACTGGGCGGTCTCTGTCCGGCGTTGTTCCGCATATGGAGATCCATCCAGGACTTTGACGGCGTCCCACCCTGAGGGAATCAAAGCAAGTCATTGTTAGAGCTTGGTTTTCATACGGGAGAGAGGTGGAGAGAAAGAGATAGAGACATAAATAGACAGAGACACACACAGACATACAGATAGTGGGAGAGAGACGGAGACTGAGAGAAATATAAAATCTATATACCATGTTTATAGATAAGCCTACCCGCTGACGCGTCATATATATACCATGTTTATAGAGAAGCCTACCTGCTGATCCACCATATAAAATATATATTATATACCATGTTTATAGAGCAGCTACCTGCTGACCCACCATATAAAATCTACATACCATGTTTATAGAGCAGCCTACCTGCTGACCCACCATATAAAATCTACATACCATGTTTATAGAGCAGCCTACCAGCTTACCCACCATATAAAATCTACATACCATGTTTATAGAGAAGCCTACTTGCTGACCCACCATATAAAATCTATATGCCATGTTTATAGAAGAGCCTACTTGCTGGACCACTATATAAAATCTATATACCATGTTTTATAGATCAGCCTACCTGCTGACCCAACATATAAAATCTATATACCATGTCTATAGAGCAGCCTACCTGCTGATCCACCATATAAAATATATACTATATACCATGTTTATAGAGCAGCCTACCTGCTGACCCACCATATAAAATCTATATACCATGTCTATAGAGCAGCCTACCTGCTGACCCACCATATAAAATCTATATACCATGTTTATAGAGCAGCCTACCTGCTGACCCACCATATAAAATCTATATACCATGTCTATAGAGCAGCCTACCTGCTGACCCACCATATAAAATCTATATACCATGTTTATAGAGCAGCCTACCTGCCAGTAGCCCTCTATAGATTAAAGATCATCATTTAAACGTTTTAATAATACTATTATTGATAACAAAAGCACGTATATCCAGTATGGATAAAGCTAGTTCTACCCGTATATGATCATCATTTAAACGTTTTAATAATACTATTATTGATAACAAAAGCACGTATATCCAGTATGGATAAAGCTAGTTCTACCCGTATATCCAGTATTGATAGGGATAATTCTAAACGTATATCCAGTATTGATAGGGATAATTCTAAACGTATATCCAGTATTGATAGGGATAATTCTAAACGTATATCCAGTCCAGTATTGATAGGGTTACTTCTACACGTATATCCAGTATTGATAGGGCTAGTTCTACACGTATATCCAGTATTGATAGGGCTAGTTCTACACGTATATCCAGTATTGATAGGGCTAATTCTACACGTATATCCAGTATTGATAGGGTTACTTCTATACGTATATCCGATACTGATAGGGCTAGTTCTACAAGTATATCCAGTATTGATAAGGTTACTTCTATACGTATATCCAGTAATGATAAGGTTACTTCTATACGTATATCCAGTAATGATAGGGCTAGTTCTACACGTATATCCAGTATTGATAGGGTTACTAAGTTTTCTACACGTATATCCTGTATTGATATGCTTAGTTCTACGCGTATATCCAGTATTGATAGGATTACTTCTATACGTACATCCAGTATTGATAGGGCTAGTTCTACACGTATATCCTGTATTGATATGCTTAGTTCTACGCGTATATCCAGTATTGATAGGATTACTTCTATACGTACATCCAGTATTGATAGGGCTAGTTCTATACATATACTCAGTCCTGCAAAGAGTAGCTAATTAGCCAGTTCTGGAAAACACAGTTAGTTCAATATATAACACTCCTTTAGCCGTCTTGTAGAAGTTATTTCAATAGAATTCATATATACAGTCATGTAGAAGTCTATTCAATAAATATAACCAGTTTGTAGATGTAAGTTCAATACTAATTTTATCTATCTATCTATCTATCTATCTATCTATCTATCTATCTATCTATCTATCTATCTATCTATCTATCTATCTATCTATCTATCTATCTATCTATCTATCTATCTATCTATTTGTCTGTCTGTCTATCTATCTATCTATCTATCTATCTATCTATCTATCTATCTATCTATCTATCTATCTATCTATCTCTCTATCTATCTATCTATCTGTCTATCTACGAGGGCAGGCTGATAAATAAGGGCCGTTTTTGAATAACTTTTTTATTTGAAGGACTACAGAAGCAAGTTACACATCAAATGAAAGCTTAGAGTCTCCCCTATCTGATGAACTATCATTTTTCAACATAGTCACAATCGCGTTCAATACAGAGGCGCCAGCGTTGTACAAGTTTTCGCATGCCGTCGGCGAAGAATTCTGGTGTCTGGGATCGGCACCAAGAGCGAACATCCGCCTCAACTTCTGCATCGGTTTCATAGTGATTTCCTTTGAGATGTTTCTTCAGCAAAGGAAATAAGAAAAAGTCAGACGGGGCCAAATCAGGACTGTATGTCGGATGTCGTATGGTAGGAAGTTCCAACTGCTGTAAAGCGCACTGGGTTTGGCGACTGGTGTGTGGCCGAGCATTATCGTGCTGGATGACAACGTCTTTGACTTTGTCCTGTCGAACCCGTCTGAGCACCAACAGAAGGTAGACGAAATGATTGTCGTAAATAGAAGAGTGAAACATACGACATCCGACATACAGTCCTGATTTGGCCCCGTCTGACTTTTTCTTATTTCCTTTGCTGAAGAAACATCTCAAAGGAAATCACTATGAAACCGATGCAGAAGTTGAGGCGGATGTTCGCTCTTGGTGCCGATTCCAGACACCAGAATTCTTCGCCGACGGCATGCGAAAACTTGTACAACGCTGGCGCCTCTGTATTGAACGCGATGGTGACTATGTTGAAAAATGATAGTTCATCAGATAGGGGAGACTCTAAGCTTTCATTTGATGTGTAACTTGCTTCTGTAGTCCTTCAAATAAAAAAGTTATTCAAAAACGGCCCTTATTTATCAGCCTGCCCTCGTATTTTAATTTTTTCTTTTATATCTATCTATCTTTATCTATCTATTATTATCTACTAAAAACGGCCCTTATTTATCAGCCTGCCCTCGTATCTATCTATCTATAGTCATGTAAACCGCAGCTTAATACGTATAATACAGCCATGTAGAATTTAATTTAATACATATAATACAGTCTAGTAGAATTCAGTTCTATAGAATTACCCATTCCTGGAAAAGTTCCGTCTATGCATTTATTCTCTACTGCACAGCTTAATAGTTATTTTTACATACCCACTCTTGCAAAGTTATATACTAATAATACATCATTGAAAGGTTAATTCGATGCATATATCCAATCCATAATTAGTTCATTTCTATGTATATACGCAATCCTGGAAAGGTAGTTCTATGAATATACCCTGTCCTAGAAAGGTTAGTTCTATGCACATATTCAGACCTAATGAGGTTACTTCAATGCATATACCCACTCCTGGAGACGTTAGTTCTAAACAACCATAAACCCAGTCCTTGGAAGTTAAGTTAATAATTTTACATATGTCCAGCTCTGGAAAGGTTACTTCTATGTATATATACAGAGTCCTGGGATGTCAGTTGGTTGCAAACAAAAATCAGCCATGGAATGTCAGTTACCTCTCTGTATATACCAAGTCATAGCAAGGATAGTTCTCTTTATTTTATACTCAGTCCTGACAAAAAATATAGTTAGTTCGTAACCCATTCCCTTATCCTTAGATATATAAGAGCACAGACATAGAAAATAAATGCGTAACTGATAGCTAACCGCCAGGTAAACAGACTCCATACATCTACTCACTACACAGACAGCTCACAGTACTTACAGGCGGTAAACATTGTTGAGGATCATGCTACAAAGAAGAGAGATCGGTGCCACTTTTAGGAGGATCGGGAAGTGTTCACTTGTTTTGAGGTGTCGCAACACCTTCAGGTGGGAAACCAGAGTCGGTGCGCCCAGAATCTCGATGGAAACGGCGCACGTTAGATTGACAACCAGTAGGGCGATCAACGCAGAGAGACCCTACACAAAGCGGTGAAGAGGCGGCGCTGAACTTATTTTCTTTTATTGAATAATAAAGCAACACCAACAGGAACAGTCAAATAACTACAAGTAGTAGTAGTAGTAGTAGTAGTAGTAGTAGTAGTAGTAGTAGTAGTAGTAGTAGTAGTAGTAGTAGTAGTAGTAGTAGTAGTAGTAGTAGTAGTAGTAGTAGTAGTA
>RQTK01001187.1:12500-21257 GCA_003991915.1 Elysia chlorotica | reverse complement strand
GGGAAAGTCGGTATTAAGAAATCTATTATTTAAACAAAAAAACAACAACAACGATTGGCTCAATATTATATTAATGGCTCAATATTATATTATCGCTAGCACCGCAACTGATGCTCTTCTGTGTGGCTTAGTTTTGATCTGCACCCATTGCAAAGGCAGTTCTTCCTTTTTGTTTATTTCTGTGCCGCGCATGGCTTATCTTTTGATATCGCTATACTTTCACTCCTTAGCTCCTTAGGTTCTAAATCTACTTCCATTCAATGCATTATAGATACACACTGCCGGTTGATTTGGAAAAAAAATCCCCAAAAATACTTTATTACGCTGGCTTGGGCTAAGTTGTGAGCTACATTTTTGTTCTTTAAAAAACACACACAAAAAAAGCGATAGTCTTTCTCAGTTGAGCAGCGGATGAGGACCCAATGTATTAAGGTGAGGAAAAAAATATTCGATTTTGCTATATGTTGCAGCCTTTGGATTTTTGGAAAAATACTCTTGATAGTGCCATTTCCACGCTTGGCTAGATTGTACAATCAACATAACCATACTTCCAAAATGCCTAAAGCGTTTAAATAAAATACAAAGAACAGTCTTTGAGCTAATTTGTTTACAGGGAACATAACCTGTACAATTTTAAAAAGCAAAAAACAATAGTGCTCAAGCAAAGTGGATATTTTTTCTCCCCAAGAAAGGAAAAGAAAACAACACGAAAGCCTTTGATGTGCAGAGATGGAGAAACAAAGAGAGAGAAAGACTGAGAGAGAGACGGAGAGAGAGAAAGATAGAGAGAGAGAGAGAAAGAGAGAGAGATAGAGAGAGAGAGGTGTAGAGAGAGGGATGACTGTTTCAATGTTTCCCATGTTTTGTTTTTCCTCTCCTCCCCAATCCACGCACACACACACACACACATCACAACCAAGGTACCTCTAACTGCAAACGCTGCGCAATCACTGACCTAATGCAAGACCCCTGGACTTCCTGAGGAATTCTAGTGCTATTCATACACGGAAGGTCCACCAGCTTGGATTCAAACCGCGGACCTGCTGCTACCCTCATGCTCATCTCATCCTGTGGCCTTGGGGTAGAACATCGGCTTCCGACGCAAAATGTCCGGGTTCGAGCCCTGGCGATTTAGGTCCCAACTGGTTGGGTCGGTGTCAGTTTAATTAAATGGGACTGGCTGAGACAGGAGTCATGGCATCTCCGCCCTGATGGTTGTGTGGCAGCACATAAAATTGTCAGACGTCAGTCGTGGGACCCTTCCACATTATAGCCTATATTGTGCTATTGTTGGAGTTAAACCAACCCAATCCCCCTCATTCTGGAGCACCACAGAATACTCTGATTGATATTGAACCGGTGACGGTTGTAAATACCTATAATGATTGCTTGTGGCTTTTTAATGTAATGTATTGTGTCAACATTATATGATTCTTCTTCTTTTATACATGTGATTATGGAAATTGTTAAGCGCACTGACCATGATTGTTCATGGAAGTGCGCTATATAAATGCAACATATTATTATTATTATTTCATCATCATTATCATCATCATCATCATCGTCATCATCATCATCATCATCATCTCCCCCTTTACACATTGGCTGAAAAATCGTTATTTGCTAGAAAAGATAGGTCGACATGTTCTTACAGAACGTATACGCATTAGCTTACCTATAGACCCCCCCCCCCCCGTCTCTTCAAGGATACAATGTTAGCCAGAAAGAGATGGCACTATTGTAATAGTACAAATACGGCAGTTAAACTTCTATAAAGGTCGTAACATACTGATCTGGATCTAGCAACGCTCCAAGGATACTATGTTAGCCACAAAGAAAAAAACACTATTGTAATGGTACAAATACGGCAGTCCAACAATAATTATTATGAAATCGTAACATACTGATCTGGATCTAGGGACCCTCCAAGGATACAATGTTAGCTAGAAAGAGATAGCACTATTGTAATGGTACAAATACGGCAGTCTAATAATTATAGAGGGCGTAATAGACTGATCTGGATCTAGCAACCCTCCAAGGATATACAATGTTAGCCAGAAAAAAAACACTATTGTTATGGTACAAATACGGCAGTCTAACAACTATGAAGGTCGTAACAGGGAGCCTCCAGGGTGCAAGTAAAATGACGTAGAAATAGACTAGAGGAGATAGTCAAAACTTAAATCTATCTTAAGACCAACAGACAAAACAATTTACAATAATGACGACGGGATCGAACCCGCACTTTCTAGTCGGGACCGATTTGCCTTTCCAAGCCCCCAAAAAATCTCGGTTCTAGAGGCATATCATTGTAACTGCAAAGAGTTAAAGCTGGCAGTTACATAATGTTGCCTTAAGATACGCGCAGTGTACTGCACTCTTCCATCTAGTTCCACAAAAAATGGCGGGCTGTTGTGACAGGGCTTTACACACTGACTGATACATCGTCATTAATAGAAAGACAGGTTCAAGTGTTTCTACAGCTACTTCACATCGTAAAGAGTGGCACAGAACTCACGGTAGTTGTCGCAGTCTCGTATTGCTCCGTGTGATAGACGGGGTGATAGTCTTCCCAGGCATGTGTCGGTACTTTAAACATGAACATTGCCCGGCTAAGGGGGTAGTCGTACTTGTGCATCTGGGGAAAGCCGACATTTGTAGGTAAGTGGAAAGAAGGCAACTTTTCTCGTAGACTGGGGAAAGTGGATGATTAGGGCGTATGTGGAGAAAATAGAAGATTAAAGCGTATGTGGAGAAAGTGGAAGATTAGCGCCATTGTGGAGAAAATGGAAGATTAGCGTTATTGTGGAGAAAATGGAAGATTAAAGCTATTGTGGAGAAAGTGGAAGATTAAAGCTATGTGGAGAAAGTGGAACATTAGCGCCATTGTGGAGAAAATGGAAAATTATGGCGTATGTGGAGAAAGTGGAAGATGAGGGCGTATGTGGAGAAAGTGTAAGATTAAAGCTATGTGGAGAAAGTGGAAGATTAGGGTGTATGTGGAGAAAGTGGAAATTAAAGCAATTGTGCAGAAAGTGGAAGGTTAGAGCTATTGTGAAGAAAGTAGAAGATTAGCGCTATTGTGGAGAAAATGGAAGGTTAGGGCGTATGTGGAGAAAGTGGAAGATTAAAGCTATTGTGGAGAAAGTGGAAGATTAGCGTTATTGTGGAGAAAGTGGAAGATTAGGGCGTATGTGGAGAAAGTGGAAGATTAAAGCTATTGTGGAGAAAGTGGAAGATTAGCGTTATTATGGAGAAAGTGGAAGATGAGGGCATAATTATGTGGAGAAAGTGGAAGATTAAAGCTATGTGGAGAAAGTGGAAATTAAAGCTAGTGTGCAGAAAGTGGAAGATTAGAGCTATTGTGAAGAAAGTGGAAGATTAGGGCGTATGTGGAGAAAGTGGAGGGTTAAAGCTTTATGGAGAAAGTGGAAGATTAAAGCAATGTGGAGAAAGTGGAAGATTAAAGCTATGTGGAGAATGTGGAAAATTAGGGCGTATGTGGAGAAAGTTGAAGATTAAAGCTATGTGGAGAAAGTGGAAGATTAGGGCGTATGTGGAGAAAGTGGAAGATTAAAGCTATGTGGAGAAAGTGGAAGATTAGGGCGTATGTGGAGAAAGTGGAAGATTAAAGGTATTGTGAAGGAACTGGAAGATTAGGGCGTATGAGGAGAAAGTGAAGGGTTAAAGCTATATGGAGAAAGTGGAAGATTAAAGCTATGTGGAGAAAGTGGAAGATTAGGGCGTATGTGGAGAAAATAGAAGATTAGGGCCAATGTGAAGAAAGTGGAAGATTAAAGCTATTGTTGAGAAAGTGGAAGATTAAAGCTATTATGAAAAAGGTGAACGATAAGGGCATATGTTGAGAAAGTGAGAAATATTTGTCAATATTTGGAGAAAAGACGACATTTGTATTAGTGCGGGTAAAAGGCGACACTTTTATGAGTGAGTAAAAGACGACATTTTTATTGGATATGGGTAAAATACGACATTTTCATTGGATGTGGGTAAAAGAAGACATTTTTATCAGTGGGTAAAAGACAACATTTTTATTGAGTATGGGTAAAAGGCGAACTTTGTATGAGTGAGTAAAAGACGACATTTTTATTGAATGTGGGTAAAAGACGACAATATTATTGGATGTGGGTAAAAGACATTTTTATTGGATGGGGTAAAAGAAGAAATATTTATCAGTTGGTAAAAGACGATATTTTTTATTGAATGTGGGTAAAAGCAGACATTTTTATCAGTTGGTAAAAGACGATATTTTTATTGAGTGTGGGTAAAAGGCGAAATTTGTATGAGGGAGTAAAAGACAACATTTTTGATGAATGTGGGTAAAAGAAGACATTTTTATCAATGGGTAAAAGACATTTCTATTGAGTGTGGTTAAAAGGCGACATTTTGGTGAGTGGGTAAAAGCGACATTTTTTTTAGTGTGGGTAAAGGCGACATTTTTATGAGTGGGTTTAAGGCGACATTTGTATTAGTGTATTAAAATGAACTAGGACCAAAGACTTACAGTTCTGACCTGGGGTAAGAAAACTTGTTATATACAATATGACTAAACAACTAGATACAAAGCCTTACAGTTGGGACTCGTTATAATAAAAATGATCAGAAAGTGTAAAATAATGAAACGTTTCATAGTGTATGTGGCTTAGGATGATTATGTTGGTAGCTTCCGTCTTTAAATCTTAGTAAAACTGGGTCTAAAGATTGATTAACCGCCCTAATGTCAAACTTAACACACACAAAAAAAACGAACACGTGTCATGTTAGCTCTTCGTATAAAACTATAATAGCACTGTGAGCTCTTTTTTTGTGAAACGCCTCGCTAAATCTATAGTCTCTGGTATCTATATGACTAGAGAAAGAGGTAGAGGACTTAAAGTGGACACTTTGTGTAATACTACTTCTTATAAGTTATACGCCTTACTGTCGTCACTTGGTGTAATAATACTTGTTATAAGTAATATGACTTAGGCTTGGTGTAAGAATACGTGTATATGACTAACGGTCGACACATACTTGGTGTAAGAATACTTTTATATGACTTACTGTCGTCACTTTGAGTAAGAATACTTGCTATAAGTAATTATGACTTACTTTCGTCACTTGGTGTAAGAATACTCGCTATAAGTAATATAATTTACTGTCGTCACTTGGTGTAAGAATACTTGTTATAAATTATATGAATTACTGTCGCCACTTGGTGTAAGAATACTTGTTATAAATTATATGACTTACTGTCGTCACTTGGTGTAAGAATACTTGCTATAAATAGTATGACTTACTGTCGCCACTTGGTGTAAGAATACTTGTTATAAATTATATGAATTACTGTCGACACTTGGTGTGTGAATACTTGTTATAAATTATATGACTTACTGTCGTCACTTGGTGTAAGAATACTTGCTATAAATAATATGACTTACTGTCGACACTTGGTGTGTGAATACTTCACTTGGTGTAATAATAGTTGTTATTAGTAATATGACTTACTGTCTTCACTTGGTGTACGGATACTTTTTATAACTTATATGACTTACTATCGCCATTTGGTGTGTGAATATTTCGCGTGGTGCAATAATAGTAGTTATAAGTAATATGACTCAAGAATGAAGTAAATGACTTACAGTGGCTACCATAAGTATGAATACTTGTCATAAACAATATGGCTAAAAAGGGACAAGACTTATACTCAACCCTTGGTGTAAAAACACTTGTTACGAACACTATGACCATATGACGTGATGATGATGATGATGACGATGATGATGATGATGATGATGATGAAGATGATGACGATGATGATGATGATGATGAAGATGATGATGATGATGATAATGATGAGCAGGATGACGTATGATAATGATGATGACGTGATATGACTGAAGACTTACACTGGAGACCTGGGGAATGAAGTAGGAGGTGTTCTGTCCAACAGGCTTGAACTCGATGTCCGCGAAATTGATGGACTCAGACGGGTACTTGGCCAGGATGGCGGCGAAGCTGTAGCTGTAGTTGTGGGAGAACTCCAAGTTCAGCGTGATGTTGTACAGGCTGCTCTGCGGGATCTGAACCGCCGCCCCATGTAATGACGCACCATTATGTTGACGAAGCTGTCTTGCAGATTCGGCAAAGGTTTGAGAGCCTCTTGGATCATTTCCATGGGCACTGTGAGCGTCACGAAGAACTCTGGAACTGAGAACTCCACAACAAAAGACCGGCTCTCTTTCGAGTCGGTCCACATCAGCTGGAGTATGGCTGACCCGAAGTCAAAGTTGATCCACTTATCCTGGACCCGTTCGACCGTGAAAAGGAATACAAGAGAATATGCGTGTTGGCGAGTTAAAGGAAAGGTTAGTCAAAGTTTGTCAGAAAATTGCGGCAAGGTTAGAGGCGGTAACTAAGAGAAAGTTGAGACCAACTGTTGATGGACCGATTCGGGAAATATCGGCAACGGTTGAAGGAAGGTTGTTGACAATTTGGGAAGAGAATAGTAAAGGCTAAAGAAAAGTCGTGCAGATGTTGGTGAAATATTGGGTTAAGGTTGTAGACAGGTTCAAAAAGGTGGGACAGTGGTTGGAATCACACTGCAGAAAGTTTGGGAAAAAAAGTCGGGGTAAGGTTCTAGGAAGCTTTAGGTAAGGTTGGAGTAAGGTTTCAAAAAAGTTGAGGAAAGGGGATGCATCGTGTAATTTAACACAAGAAACCTTTACGGTATGAGTTGGGAAAGGGGGGAGGGGAAAGAGATTCCTCTGATGGTACAATGACCAGAAGGATGATGATTGTTAAGCACGCATGAAGAGGCCGTAGATATTGATGCCCAACTATGGCCTCCAATTACATGAAAAGCAGCGAGTCTAAATCTACTTCCTCTTTGTACTTGGTATTCGAGATGTGGTTGTTATAGTCGTTGGTACCTGGGTAGGTCATAGTCATTATGATATTGTATAGACGGCTGTGTAGGTTCGATCGCACCCTAAACTATTTTAATATTTTATTTTCGTACTATAATTATGTCGGGCCTGAGCTAGATCTACGTTAACGATTTATTTTTCTCTCCTCTTAAGATGGTAAAAGATTAAATATAGTCCCTGTGATAGGGTTAGTTGGTTTATTGGTTGGTTAGTTGGTTGCCTAACAGCAGCTAGTGTGTTTCGCGGACTGGTCTTAAGGCTAACGTCTGACATTGTCCTTTCGTCGATTTCCGTATTTTCACTTGCTTAATCTCATCTGTTAAATTTTTTTATGATTGATCTGTACCCCAGTTTGAATACAATAACGCCCAGTCATCATCCATTTCGCTCTGCGCCAACACCTTTAATGCTCGGAATCTGTAGATCTTTTTTCAAACAATGTTAGATTTGGTACCTTAAAACAACTATCTAAATAAGAACATAATGTCGGAACAAAAATTAGGTACAAACAAGAAGTTTGCTCTTACCGAAAATAGTACGCACGATGAGTCGACCACCTTACCATCCTCCTCATATACATACAAAGGCAACGTCAAAACTAGGGCGGAAGGCAAGAGTGGATGTTAGTTATATTGTGGAGGAAATAAAAGTTTGGGCGTTAGTATTTATATATATATATATATATATATATATATATATATAGAGAGAGAGAGAGAGAGAGAGAGAGAGAGAGGAAGACATACAAAGAGATACATAGACAGACAAACAAACAGACATATAGAGACAAGTGCATGAAGAAAGGGGTGGGAATTAAAAAAGACAAATATGTAGGCTTATTTAAAACAATTATTATGATAAATATAGTACCGAGTCAATGTAAAAAGGGGTCGCATCGCCCCTTTTTGAATAGTTAAATTTTACAAACTCTCGAGCCAAATAGTTAAATGTATCAAAACTACGAATTCCACGGCTAAAAAAAAAAATTCGGACTTGGTCAATAATCAGCAGAGGATCAGAATCTAGGCTTCGGTATAACATAATGGATAGAAGTCAGAGTTTTAGTTAAATAATGAATGAAAGCATGTGGGTTGTGTTTTTAAAAAAAAATAATAATTCAAAAAAGGCAACAATTATTGAACTACGCATTTCTATACTGGGAACGCTCACCTTTCTTTTCCCGATATAGGTTTTTGTACTCGATGATTATCGGCTTCTCCTTGGGTTGGATTTTTAGCCTATGCTGACCGCTCTTGCTCTCGGCATTGATGCTCACAAAGGCCTGGTTCAGTTTCGGACTGTCCCTCAGGTAATGCACCCGACTGGAAATGTAGAACTAACGGGGCAAATGGACATGGACAAAATATATGACATACAAAACGGATGGATGTGGAGGGTAGAAAAAAAGCAGGTATTTTTAACACACACACACACACACACACACACACACACTTGAGTTTAGTTGTTGTTGTTGAGTTGGCTTAACGTCCAACATCAGCACTATATAGGCTATATTGTGGACGGGCCTCAAGACTGACGTCTGACAATTGTATGTGTTGCCACACACGAGACAGGACCGGGATACCATGACTGTTGTCTCAGCTAGTCACATTAAATTGACACCGGACCTAACCAGTAGGGAGCGCAGTCGCCAGGGCTAGAATCCAGACCTTTTGCGCCGGCGCGCCGCCCCCCCCCCCCCCCCCCCTCCCTCCACACACACAAACAGTACAATTTATACGGTTCGAGCGCGTCAAATACAGCTATAAATTGTAAAAGGGTTTAAAATACGCAGGGTGTTAAACACCAAGCATAGGCAATACAGTTAGAGGGA
>RQTK01001187.1:0-7500 GCA_003991915.1 Elysia chlorotica | reverse complement strand
TTTGTAGAGTTCCTCGGTTGTCTGCAGGGATTCGTTGAAGATGCGACGCTTGGTGAAGTCCAGGTTCTCCAAGTACTCGATCTGGGGACCACATGATGTGCGAATTTGTATTGCTTTGTTGATGCTTAGAATCCAATGTCAGTATTTTATAGGTCATATTATGGACGGGCCTCAAGAGAAATATCTGAAATGTCTACTTGCTGCCGCACAGAGACAGTTAGGGCATACAATGTACCATGAATCTGTCTCAGCTGGTCAAACAATTTTGACACTGGTTAATGTTAATTATGCTGTTACTGTCCTTACAAATGTGTCTCGTCAACTAAGTTTTGGCTCCAACTTGGGTGATATTGGTCAATGACTATCTTGAATGGGACGATAAGGTGTTCGTCAAACCTTACGTTAATTATGAGGGGACGGCTTGGGGGGGGTGAGAAGGCGGCATAAATGGAAGGGCTGGGATTTGCCGCTCGAAAAAGTGCTGATCCAGGTTAATTTATTAACTTGCTGGATTTCTTCAACTAGTGGTTGGATCTGTATCGGTAAAAGGCCAAAACTAGACTGCCTCTGGTGGCTGGGGTTGGGTTGTGGTTGGACTGGGGGTTATCTATGAAATTCTCTTTTTATTACCGCAGTCAGAATGAGGCTAGAAAATACAAGAGGGTTTCATACGAAAGCCGCAGCCCCACCCCAGCCAGCAGCGTCAGTCTGGCTCTGGTCTAAAGGATTCTGGTATCCCCGCACAGTCTTTATGTGACAGCGCATTCAATTGTTAACGTTAGTCTATAACCACGATATAGATAATAAATTAAGCAGCCAAGCGCCCCATTTCTGCAATACTTAGGGGTGCGGTAGCCATGAGGTAGAAAGTCGGATTGCGGTGCAGGGGGTCCGTGGTTCGAGCCCCGCTTTGAAGATTCTGTCCCCTTCGTCGTGTTTGTGCATGCTTCCGACGCAAAAGGTCCAAGGTCGAGCCCTGGTGATTGCGCTCCCTACTGGTTGGGTTGGTGTCAGTTTAATGTGACCGGCTGAGGCAGGAGTCTTGGTATCCCCGCCTTGTTTCGTGTTTGGCAGCACATGAAATTGTCAGACGCCAGTCTTGGGGCCCGTCCACAATATTGTCTTTATAGTGCTGGTGCTGGACGTTAAACCAACCCAACAACAACACCATTCGCTATGGCTGCCCTTATCGCGAAGCCTCTGTTTTAAAAAACCCTTACAGCTGATTCGGTTGGGCGATCACTGTCCACCGACATGAACATCATGTGCTGGATGTAGAAAGCGTTCTTCAGCTCGCCCACGTGCCGCTTGGGAGAGACCAGGTACGTTTTCACAACGTCGTAACACTGGAACAACGGAACATTAAGGATGGCATGTTAATCAAGACATGGTGCCAACTTTTTCTAAGAAAAAATAATAAATAAATAAAATTACTCTGATGGAAACAGAATTTAGGCAGCTGTAATGTTACTCTACAGAAGACTGCTACGTGTAAATTACAAAGGACATAGATCTTAAGAAGGCATGTTAATAGAACTGAAAATGACAAAAACAAATCCTTGGAATAAAAATAACATAAAGGAAGATAAGATATTTGGCTCATACACACTCATAAGCAAGCGAATGAAGACAGTATTGCACGAACAAAAATGGAAGGCTAAAAAAAAAAGATGATAGACCGCAATCGCCATCGGAAACAGTAAGAAAAGTAGGACACTGATGGTAGCATCCTTCTACAGACATTGTTAAAACTGTTATGTGAAATAACAGCAATTTAATTTAACCAGTGTCCGTGATTTAGCCATATTGAAGTACTGAAATGTCAACTACAACAAAACAATCAACAACAAATTATCGTATAACTAAAACACGCTATAAAACTTCACCGCATTGCTGCACTAAAACGTTAGTGGTAACTAATAGCCACGTACAGATTGGACCAGCTGGTACGGCAGTTGCTCTTCGTCAAGCTCCTGGGCAAGTGCCACGAGACTGGTTAGACCTGACCATCAAAGACACAAAAGACGCATTCATATGAAGCAAACTCGTGTTCAAACACTCTGCATGTCTGATGTCTGTCTGTCTGTCTGTCTGTCTGTCTGTCTGTCTGTCTGTCTCTCTGTCTCTTTGCATGTCTTTCTTTCTATCTCTATCTCTCTCTCTCTATTTCTCTAACTATATCTCTCATTATCTCTAACTATATCTCTCATTATCCCTCTCTATCTCTATTTATTTCTCTCTCTCTCTCTCTCTTTCTCTATCCCTCTCTATCCCTCTCTATCTTTCTATCTCTATCTTTTTCTCTATCTCTCTCTATTCCTCTATCTATCTATCTATCTATCTATCTATCTATCTATCTATCTATCTATCTATCTATCTATCTAAATTATCTATCTATCTATCTCTCTTTCTTTCTCTCTCTCTCACTCTCTCTCTCTCACTCCTTCGATTTCTCTCTCCCTGCATCTTTAATTCTATATTATTCTCTAAACCGGTCTATACCCTGTAACGTTGGCTCTCACCGTTGCCGCTGCGTAGCGACGCCTGACACTTATGCGCAAAGGTGTGAAGTTGGCGGGCCACCTCCAAAGTTTGGTCCGGGTGCTGATATCAGGAAAGTAACGCAATCCGAACACATGAAACACGACTATTTAACACGATGAAAACACAAGATGAAGTAACGCAATCCGAACACGTGAAACACGACAATTTAACACGATGAAAACACGAGATGAAGTAACGCAATCAGAACATGTGAAACACGACTATTTAACACGATGAAAACACGAGATGAAGTAACGCAATCAGAACATGTGAAACACGACAATTCAACACGATGAAAACACGAGATGAAGTAACGCAATCAGAACATGTGAAACACGACAATTTAACACGATGAAAACACGAGATGAAGTAACGCAATCAGAACATGTGAAACACGACAATTTAACACGATGAAAACACGAGATAAAGTAACGCAATCCGAACACGTGAAACACGACTATTTAACACGATGAAAACACAAGATGAAGTAACGCAATCAGAACATGTGAAACACGACAATTTAACACGATGAAAACACGAGATGAAGTAACGCAATCAGAACATGTGAAACACGACAATTTAACACGATGAAAACACGAGATGAAGTAACGCAATCAGAACATGTGAAACACGACAATTTAACACGATGAAAACACGAGATGGAGTAGCGCAATCAGAACATGTGAAACACGACGATTCAATACGATGAAAACACGAGATGAAGTAACGAAATCCGAACACGTGAAACACGACTATTTAACACGATGAAAACACGAGATGAAGGCTTTTTAGAAAAAAAATGCAATATGTTTTTCAAAAATTTTTTAAAAATAAAGGGGCGTTTAAATAATAATCTTACACATGCTTTTGGACCTTTTGACTCACCCCTTTCCCTTTTATATTACACATGCTTTCCCCATCTCTTTACATTGTTCTTTTAACAGCCATTGATCCCCCCCCCTCCCCCGCCCTCTCTCTTTAGGGTTGGGGGGCGCGGTGCCCTGGGGTAGAACATCGGCTTCCAACGCAAAAGGTGTCTCTTTAGGGTTGGGGGGCGCGGTGCCCTGGGGTAGAACATCGGCTTCCAACGCAAAAGGTGTGGATTCGAGTCCTGGTTGAGTTGGTGTCAGTTTAATAGGACTGGCTGAGGTTTTCCGCGCCCCGTCTTGTGTGTGGCAGCACATAAACTTGTCAGACTTCAGTCTTGGGGTCCGTCCACAATCTATCCTATATAGTGCTGGTGTTGGACGTTAAACCAACTCAACTCAACTCTCTACGGTTAAAATTATATTTTAAAGGCCCCAAAGCAAGTGTTTGTGTTTGTAAGCTCTTTGTTTCCTCTGCTACTGAGTTAGTCCTTGCTGCTTAGTGAGCTACTCTATCACATAGTAATATACAACACCTGGCAGCGTGAGTGACCTCAGTTGGTTTATTCAATCTCATCAGCAAGGCTTTTTATGGGACGGCTAACAACGCTAACGTCTGGAACCTTATTTTTTACTCGCTGCCACACAAGGGCAATGCGGAGATACCAGGACTCCTGCCTCAGCCGGTCACACTACATTGACTTACGAACTTACAAACCAGTAGAACAAATTTAGTCTGATCAAGGATTTTGAACCGGAGACATACCGATTGGAAGACCAATGCTCTAACACTTACGTCAATATAACGCCCCTATGAAAGGGTGAGAACAATACCAAAGCTCAGCAATGTTTGCTCTCCGTTTGTCGTTATTTTACTTCTGAAGTTAAGATATTAATTTTGTTTTTCTTGAAATTGGTTTCGAATTAATGTGGCTGTTACTCATAAGTGAGCACTTGGGTCTACGGGTTATTATTTACGTGGCCATGGATTTTGATTCCTTGTTGTTAAACCCATCAAATGATTATTTAATGGTCATGGGCTTTTGATGAAAAGGGCTTATAAACAAAATAGATAAACAAAACAAACAAAAACAGACACATATTAACAACACCAACAACAACAACAACAACAACAACAACAACGACAACAACAACAACAACAACAACAACAACAACAACAACAACAACAACAACAACAACAACAACAACAACAACAACAACAACCATAAGAACAACAACAACAGTAACAACAACACAACGACAACAACAACAACAACAACAACAACAACAACAACAACAGTGCTAACAATTTGATCACACTTACCGGAAACTGTACTTTCCTTTTGTAAAATTTCCCTCCAGCCGACTTGACGCCGACGTATGCATCAGCGATAGTATCAGGTTTTCGAAGTGTTAGGCCTCTGTAAGGCGAATTGTATGCGCAAACTTCCAACCTTTTATTAACCTCTGAAAAATAGGTATGGTAACACCTCGTCCTTATATTGACAAACAACAATGAAGCACAAGAAGCGGTAGAATAATTTTGACTAGGTTTGCTTGAGCCTTTTTGAAAAGTTAATATTTTTGTCTTTGGCGTTTCCATGGCTACAAACCGAGTCAACCCAACCGTATGAGGTGCAAAATTAAAACAAAGCGATGCCATTTATATACATAGCATAGTAATACAGTTTTACGTGTTTGACAAAACTTATCGACCGATCAAAAATTTTGTTTTTCATGCATCATTTCCATCTATCTTTACTATACCTTTTTAGTGAAATGGATCTCTTAAACCTTAATATGCCATTTTTTCAAACATTTATAATTGAAGTCTCGCTATGAGAAGCCGTAAAATCTTTTACCCATGGAATTTATTATCCAGGCCAAATTTGTTCAGACAAAAAGCTGCAAATGTTAGCCAGTCCCTAGCGCTACACACAGCATTTACTGGCACACAAGGGAAGAAATGATATTAAACTTTGTTCATTTAAAATCTGTTGACTTAAAGATGCGTCAGCAAAGAATTTCCTTACCTTTTAAAGAGAACAAGACTTTTAGTCCTAAACAGATAACCTGTCCGTCTATATTTAACTATACCGAAGTTATAAATAGCCCAAACCCAGTAACGAATAACTTAAACCTCAATCTAAGGCCATACGATATTATGGAATTAAAACATAATCACCCCACTCGCATTTGGTATATCAGGACATTGGAATCAAATCTTTACAGAAAAATGAATGAAATCAGTTGAAGGCTAAACTTGACCAGTGCTGGCGCGTTTCTTGACCTGAATACAAACGACACCAAGTCCGATTCCTTCAGAATGCATAGAGCGTAAGTTGATTTACCATGCTGTGCTGAGTAAAATCAAGGGTAATCCCAATAGGAGATTTATTGTTGTTGTTGAGTTGGTTTAACGTACAACATCAGCACTATATAGGCGATATTGTGGAAGGCACCAAGACTGACGTCTGACAATTGTATGTGCTGCCACACACGAGACAGGACAGGCATACCATGAATCCGGTGTCACATTAAACTGACACCGACCCAACCAGTACGGAGCGAAATCGCCAGAGCTCGACCCGGACCTCCCAATAGGAGAAAGCTAATATGTTTCCTTGGGTTGAATTGAGTTGAGTTTGTTGCTTCTCACCCGACGTCAGCGCTATAAAAGCTATAATAATTATTTTAAATGGGCCAAAAGATAACGGCTCACAATTTTATATACTGCTAACCACAAGACAGGACGGGGAGATCTGGACTCCTGGACTCCTGAAGCCAGTCACATAATACTGACATTGACCCAACCAATAGGAGACGACTTCAGAAAAACACAATTTTGATCGATCGTGGGTTTCGAACAGGACAACTTTCCGATCTAGAGACAGATGCTTGACCACTTGAGCCATTTCGCATCACCCCCCCCCTTCCCCCAATACACACACACAAATTTTCTAAAGTAAAACTTTGCCCAATCCAATAGGTATAAATCTGATCTTCTAGTTGAACGTCTCCCAGGTTTGCACGCAGGATTTAGTCAGACCTACTCTACTGAGTTGAGTTGAGTTGGTTTTAACTTCCACCATCAGCACTATACATGCTAAATTGTGGACCCAAGACGGACGTATGCCAATTGTATGTGCTGCCACACACGAGACAGGGCGGGGATACTATGACTCCTGTCTCAGTCAGTCACATTATACTGACACCGACCCAACCAGTAGGGAACACAATCATCAGGATTCGAACTCGGACCTTTTGCGTCGGAAGCCGATGTTCTACCCCAGGACCACCGCGCCCCTCTATATGATCACATTGTGTATACCGTTCTATCTCATTTCTAAAATGCTGAAGACTTGCAGTATTGTCGAAATGAACTAGGGCGTTATACAACTGACACGATGAATTATTAAATACAAGAACTCGCCCCATCAAGGAAAACAAGCAATACATTGCCTTATTTGAGTATATTGCGACGAAGTTATTTTTATTCCATCGCCAAGTTTTGAATAGGTTAGTTTGCCTTTTCCTAGTGTCTAGTGTCATAAATGACTTTCTATCGAAAATTGGTCCCAAGACTAGAGTTTGATCTCAGTACGCGCTTCCACATAAAGATAGTGTAGGAATACCATAACTACCGTGCTGAGCCGGTCACAATATTCTCACACAGACTAAAATAGTTGGAACCCAAATAAGCAATTAATACCCCCCCCCCCCTTTTCCTTAAATCCGTTCCGGGTCATATCTTTGTTTTTATCTCTTAAGTGTTTTTTTGTTTTTGTTTTTTATCTATGAGAGAGATGTGAACTTGCTACTTTCGCTTTCGATCCGGAACAGGGTGACCATTGGAGAAGCGCTCTTGGACTTTGTGGGTGGGCTGATCCGCGCCGACACTTCAAACATATCGTAGAGGGTGGCGTCCGGGTCCCGCTCTATGGGCGTCTGGAACCAGAGGAAGTCATCGTTCTGCGCTACACGGAACGTCCGGATGGCGTAGCCCTCCAGTCGCCTGTACCTGCCCTCCTCGTTACTTTCTGTGTTTGTATGGGGGTAGGGTTAGCAGATGTATTATTATTATTATTGT
>RQTK01001186.1:99213-139875 GCA_003991915.1 Elysia chlorotica | reverse complement strand
CTCTCTCTCTCTCTCTCTCTTTCTCTCTCTCTCTCTCTCTCTCTCTCTCTCTCTCTCTCTCTCTAACTCCTTCTGTTGTCTCTCCTTGGGTCTCTCTATGTTTGTCTGTCTATCTCTCCTCTCTCTCATGAGGGAGGTGGCCCAAGGGTAGAGCGCACAGCTTCTATTGAGAGAGCTACGGGTTTGATCCGCTGCTTTTTTTATACTGGTTGAGTCAGTGTCAGTATACCTCTCATAGATTCCGGTTTTTCTTTTACGAGAGATTTGTTTTCTCTTAACAAAGAATACTTTTTTATGAGAAATTAGCATTTTCGTAACAAAGAATACTTTTCATATCAAACCAATGCATTCTAAAGACTGTGATTTCACGACTGTGAGTACCTCTATCTCAATATTTTAATGTTCGCAAATAGCGAACAAAAGACCCACAGTTATAACCTAAAAAAAAGAAAAGAAAAAAAAACAAAAACAACTAAGGGAACCTATGAGCATAAAAAAATTAACCCCGATTGCTTTTTTTTTAGCACTGATCCCTTTTTTACCACCTCCAAGGTATTTTTTTCTCCTACCCTAAGAACCCCCACGTTCTAAGAACCCACTTTCCTTGTCTCCCTAGGGGTGGGTGCTACGGTAATGAAAACTAAAAAAAAATCTGGCGATTCTTTCAAGGGAAGCCTAAATATTTACTTTATCCCAAGTTTATATTAAACAGTGTCGTAAGTGAAAAAAAAAAAAGCTCTCTAAAGCCTTAGTTTATCTTAAAAGGGTTTATCTCAAGTAGATTCCAATGTAAGAGTAAAAGGTGAAACAACTTACACCCTGCACTTGTTTTTGTACAATATATTCCTTTAGTATTCCATTGCGTTCCTTCTCTATTGGGCATTCAAATGTCAAATCGAATACCTGAGCATCATTTGCACTCAACTCAACATCGAAATTTGTGACCTCACCAGGCTCTGAGAACAAGATTAACAATGAAATTTAGAGATCATCCATTGGAAACATAAATCTATTGCTTATTTTGCAGAACATACTGCATGGGCCTTGTAAAGTAAAGTAAACACCAAGATTTGTTTTGTGTACATAAGATCTTTTAGTTATGACAAAACATTGAAAACAAATTTCATGGCTAAATATCGTTAACTTGAGAAGAAATTGATTAATTCTAAAAGTCTATTTAAGCTTAAAAAAAACAACTCGAACACACACCTAGAATATAGAAAAAACTAATACGAAAGTGGTCTTACTTTCTCAAAAATGTACTAACTTTTTAGATAATCGATAACCAAGTATAAAGAGTTTCTTGTCGCTATTTTTAATTTGCCATCTTAAAAGATCACATAAATGATAATCCTTAATTACTTTTTTTTCTACATATTGATCTTAAATCATTGATTTTAACTTATTTTACCTTCAATTTTTTTTCTTAATTTCTTGCAAATTTTACAGACAAAATTTTGAATCATTTTAGATGTAAGATTTCTAAACAAGTTCTTATTAATCTATTTCATATATGATCCAGATTTATTTTTGCCAAAAGACTTATGTATCTACAGGCGGATAACTCTTATTTTAAGAACTTCACAGAATAGTGTCAACACATTGAATGAATCACATTGATATAATTGCTGCAAAGATGGAAGGTTGCTGTTCATTGACCTCTAGTTTCCGTACTGTTATTCACTATTTCCAATATAAATTTACAGAGAAAACATCTATATCTGAATAAATTTAGATCTAGATTTCTTCTTGGCACTTATATTTCACTTGTCATTTGTAAAGAAGGCTAAAGGCTTGACAAGGCTAAGAAGCTAGCATTTTTTTAGCGATGTTTTACTCACTGTTAGATTTTGTTATCAAAGTTTCTGTCTTAGATGGACCACTACCAGCACTTGTAACAGCTGTCACTGTTACTTGGTAACTCCAATAAGCAATCAGATCGCTGACTTGAAAACTGGTGGTACTGTAGCCTGCAATATTTTTAGTTGGAAAAAATATTTAAAAATACACTAGTGCTCATTAAGATTTTGTTTTAAAGACACAAAAATTTGAGTCAGTGATTCTTATGAAATCAAGTAGGAAAGTATTAATGTACAAAGTCTGTGCTTCTCACAATTAAACAGCAATGAATTCAGTACAAAAGTGATGAAACAGTGAGAATATCTCTTCGCATTAAGGAATAAATTAAACCATTATTACATAAATCTCATAGCCTTACCTAGATTGGTCTAAGATAATTAAGTTGTTCAATAAAATAATACAAATAGGTAAAATTTTCAAATGTTGATCTCATTTTAAAAAACAATATATTGAACATTAAAACTTATTAAAGTTTTATGCTGTTACTAGCTCATAATTTGCTGCTACTTCAGGAGAGAATACATGTAATTGCTGTTATTTTGTAGTTCTTTGGCACATTGTTTTTTCCATTCCTTATCGAATGAGTAAGCGGCGCATAAATATATATAAAGATAAAGTATTAAATAACCTTTGACAAATGTTAACATGATAATGATTTATGCAAGGATGAATAAATATGGACATGTAAATTGATGTGATTGGCCAAGAGAGTGGCTAAATGTGCTATCGTTTTAATGATAGATGATGTTGTGGTATCTGTTGTAACTTGTTAGTTTTTGCTTGTTTGTGGGATGCATTGCAGTGGATTTTGCCAAAGTGATCCGAGGGCTGTTGAAAGGTGAGCATTTGGTGCAGATGATCGAGAATTTACTCAGCTGAGTGCAAAGTTGAATGCATTGAGTGTTTGATTGGTTGTGGTGAATTGTTTGTAAAGTTTGTTTTCGGTATGGTTGTATCGATGTGTATCAGTCTGGATCAGTGGCTATGTTTCTCGTTTTATAAATTAAATGGTTTCTATGTAAAGAAATGTCACTGCACCTTATTTTAATAGCTCTAATACTAGCATATCATTTTAAGCACAGGTATTGAGAATGAGTGTCTTCAATACCATTTTTAATGTTCAAATCATATGTTACAAGTATATCACCCGAACGAGCAGAGCATAAGTAATTTCTTCTTTTGTTCTTTCCTGCTTTTGAGTCACTAGTAATTGTGCACAAATTAGGTACAAGTCATTAAATTTTTTAATAAAAAAAATCTCTTCTCTGTGTTGTTAAAACTGTGAGTAACAGAGAAAAATTTACTGAAATCGTACACTTTCCAATGCCATAAAAAATGTTAATACTTAGTAGACTCGGTTATAATTCACATTACAAGCACTTAGACAAAATTTTCATAAGTAATTAAACCACTTTTCATTAACTTCTCACATTCACAAAAATTAAGCTAGAAAAATATTTCACTGTTGTGTCAAAGAAAGGCAGGAAATTATCGTGGAAACCGGAGTATAATCCAGTCTTGAGTGGTTACAGAGCTATGACAGAGTAAAAAGTTTTTGTCAAGGCTGAAGATGCCGTCTTCTTGAACTAAACTGCATAAAGGAACCAGTGTGCCTGTGTCTAGGTCACCTGTCAAGATAAGACTGATATGTGTAATTAGGTGCGTCTCCAGCGCTCAACTAAAGTAGACGAGAGAATATAGAACTTTCTACGCCGTGTACATCAATTTGGATTGACAAACACAAAAAATGGAAATAACCCACTGAAATAGAAAGAAACTACACCATTCTCAAGTTCTGACTCTTTCTAATTGCACATCAGAAAAAGCATTGCTAATCTCAAGTTCCTAAATATCAGAATATTTTTTTCATTTTACAGTCTTGGACATTTTCCTACACTTCAAAATGTTGTAAAGAATTGTTTAAAAACATCTCTTTACTTAATTTTTCTGATTTGGTGATAAATTGAATTAACCTGTGGCAGGGTAGTTGAAACTACCGGCGTCTTTAATGTTTTGTGAAGACATATCTACAACTTGCCTTCCACTGTTCTAAATGATGAAAGTAAATATTCTGACGAGCTGATGCTCTTTGCCTCCTCCACTCTGACTGAATAATTAGTAGGTCCTGTTTTCTCCCCTGCAATCCAAATCAAGTTAAGGCCAGCTGTACTGTCTGTTCCAGTTTTTTGCACAATTAAACTCACAAGCTCCTTTGCAACTGTAAAAGAACAAAACAAAAGTTATAAATGCAGACCCTTTCACCTATCTTAAAAATAATAATAGTAGTAGTAGTAGTAGTAGTAGTAATAATAATAATAATAATAATAATAATAATAATAATAATAATAATAATAATAATAATAATGATAGAGAATGAGGAAGACAGAGCTTCGAAAAAAGAGAATTAGATTCGAGAGACCAGGGTCAGAAAAGTATAAAAGAGAGAACGAGTGATAGAGTAAGAGGACGTAGACATGAAAGGAGAGAGACTGGATAAAACAGGGTGGGTGAAAGAGAAAGAACAATTTGGTAAAAAGGATGGTTATGTATGAGCTAAGAAACTGAGGAGGGGCTAGGTGGTGAACAAAAATATTAAGTAAATTGTACGTTAGAGAGAAGAGAACCAGAGAGACTATCAGAACTATATTAGACTGAGGAGTTTCAAGTTAATAAACGATCTTATGACTTTAAATTTTCCATGTTGTAAAATCAGTGGGTTTCATTTTTGTACAAAATTCCTTAAATATTATTATTATTATTATTCGCAGATGATGTATACAGCGCCATAATAATAATAATAATAATAATAATAATAATAATAATAATAATAATAATAATAATAACACAGATGATGTATACAGCGCCATTTCCAAAGAAGTCATACTGATAAGCTTTCAACCTATTTAAACTGTCTAGTGTGTCTCCTGGACAACATCAAATATGGTTTCCAGCATAATAAAAAAAGCTCTATGAGGACAGGCCATTGTTCATAATGAATTCCAGGTGCATGAAACTAATGAGACTATGTATATCAACATAACATTACACATATCCAATACCAAAAGGTACAACTAATATTCATTGTGGCTCTTACCTCCAATTTCTGTCATTGAGGACACCGACTCTGGAAGGCCGAACCCTGCCATGTTGACTGCATGCACTGTCATGGTATAGTCCTTATAAGGCTTTAGTTCATTAATTTCAAGATTGATCTCAGATTGTTCACCATTAAGGACATCATAAGATTCCTCCATATCTGCCTTAGTGAATCGCTGGCAGTCAGACTCCTAAACCAAATGGACAGGGTCAGTAAGCTTATTAATTATGATCAAAAAAGGAAATTTTAAATTTACATTAGATGATAGAGTGATAAGTTTTGCCCTGAAGTCAATCAAAACTTTGAGCATAACTGATGTTATTGTCAATCATATGATTAAAATCTAATTTAGTTATATTGACAAAAAAGAAGGGGGAAGATAACTGAAGGAGTTTGCCCTGGAAGGTTGAAATATTTGAAGTCTTACAATATCAACAAATACAGAGCAGAACTGCAGCAAAGCTACATATAGGAGAAAGTACCAGAGTGAATGCTCGAAAATTATTTCTTAAAAATTTAAGTTGAATAAATCATGCTTGAGTATTATGATGTAATAAGAACTTCATGGATCTACTTTATGAATCTTAAGATCTGTTGAAAACTAGATTTATTTATTCTCTTTGTCTACAAACCATACCCTTGTAGGCCACTGATCTACACAACCACTGCATGAAATAATAATTTCACTGCACTGTTCACTTTGATTGCTGATGAAGAATATGACAAGATAGCCTGTCAGGTTTCCATTGGGTTCAGTTGGGGTGCCCCACTGTAGTGTTATTGAAGTACTTGTTTGACTTGCAGTTTTCAGGTTTTTAACCTTTCCTGGTCCTGTTAGGAAATATAACAATATTTCAAAGATGTAGAGAGAAACAGACCACAATCTATTATTTAAATATTATTTCTGATCTTCCTTATACATTTATTATTACCTAAAAGTGTTCACGAAAGTGGGCTGCAAGTTTTACATTTAAACTCAGTAAAAAAACAGGGATCAAGTTACTTTTAAGCTGCAAGTGGAAATGCCAGTACAGTGATCTACGTCTAAGAACTCTTTGTTTACAAACCCACTCCTTCAAACCTACTATCCATTTGAAACATATTTCTTTCTCCTTAATTTAGCTCTCTATAAACCCACTATTTGCCTCACATAAAGTTTCCCCGTTTTAACAGGGCCCGATTAAATTTTAAAAAAATTATTTTTTTCCAACCTAAGAATTTTTTACATAACCCAACATAGTGATTATTTCTATTGTCATTTAAAACTGATAGGAGCGGTGAGTATCTGAATACTTGTGATCAGGAGGGTGAGAGGGAGGGTGAGAGGAAAAATCTTCCTTCCACCATCTCTTTGTCATATTGAGATGTAAACAGAAGGATCTAAACCCCTCCCCCAATAAAAATCTTAGGTGGACAGCAGTTGCTTCGTTACGCGAGAGTGGATCGGTATCCACTCATTAAGGATAATAAAATCACAAGATCTATAAGGAAAACCTGACAGCTGAGAAGCATGTATTTTGAAAACACTTTTTGATCGAATCAAATTTACTTTTGGGACCCAATCTTTTTTAAATGGACTGGGGAAAAAAATAACTTCAGCTTTTTAAAATGAAATCTTTGTTGTGGATTAAAATATGTTTAAAGTTTTGACGTAGAAAACCCCCTACACATTACAAGCAGGCTAAATTTACCTGCAGCGTGTAGATCTGATTTGTAGGGAGAAATTTGATCAGGGGAACCCCAAGTGGGTGACGTCACTGGACTATAGAAGTTACAAGTAAGCTACACGTTAGTCTCTGATATTAGTAGTATTAGAGTCTTCTCTTTCTCTTTCTCTCTCTCTCTCTCTCTCTCTCTTTCACTTTGTTTACAAACCCACTCCTTCAAACCTACTATCCATTTGAAACATATTTCTTTCTCCTTAATTTAGCTCTCTATAAACCCACTATTTGCCTCACATAAAGTTTCCCCGTTTTAACAGGGCCCGATTAAATTTTAAAAAAATTATTTTTTTCCAACCGAAGAATTTTTTACATAACCCAGCATAGTGATTATTTCTATTGTCATTTAAAACTGATAGGAGCGGTGAGTATCTGAATACTTGCGATCAGGAGGGTGAGAGGGAGGGTGAGAGGAATGGGGGAGGGGGGGAATGTCAGAGAAACCTTCCTTCCACCATCTCTTTGTCATACCGACTTGCGATCTACAGTCAGGAAACCCAGTGAGTTTTACATTGAGATGTAAACAGAAGGATCTAAAACCCTCCCCCTGTAAGTAGGGCCTGCCCCCCAATAAAAATCTTAGGTGGACAGCAGTTGCTTCGTTACGCGAGAGTGGGTCGGTATCCACTCATTAAGGATAATAAAATCACAAGATCTATAAGTAAAACCTGACAGCTGAGAAGCATGTATTTTGAAAACACTTTTTGATCTAATCAAATTTACTTTTGGGACCCAATCTTCTTTAAATGGACTGGGAAAAAAAAATAACTTCAGCTTTTTAAAATCAAATCTTTGTTGTGGATAAAAATATGTTTTAAAGTTTTGACGTGTAGAAGGCCCCCTACATGTTACAAGCAGGCTAAATTTACCTGCAACGTGTAAATCTGACTTGTAGGGAGAAATTTGATCAGGGGAACCCCAAGTGGGTGACGTCACTGGACTATAGAAGTTACAAGTAAGCTACACGTTAGTCTCTGATATTAGTAGTATTAGAGTCTTCTCTTTCTCTTTCTCTCTCTCTCTCTCTCTCCTTTTTGATGTCAATCCTTGTCTCTCTATAATTTGTCTATCTTTCCCTCTCATGAGTGGCCTAAAGGTCGAGAGTGCAGCCTCTAATGAGAAAGCTACGGGTTCAATCTGTGCTTAAACTGCTGTGTCAGTTTTCTGTATCCCTAGTCTCTAAGATACCGTTTTTCGCCCCTGAAACTAGGACTTTAAAATAAGAGAAATAATCACTTTCTCTTAACAATGAATTCTTTTCTTAACAAATCAATGCATTTTTAAGACTGATGTGAGGACTGTGAGTGCCTTGATCTGAGTACTTTAATGTTATTAAATACAGTGCACTCCACTTAATTCGTCAGCTGATAATTCAAAATTAATTTTTCCTTCATTGGACATACTTAAAAAGTGCGAGATAAATTTGTTTGCTTAGTTCGACAATTTATGATTCATTTATTTCATTTCGACATGTTCCCAACCCGTTATGGCATTTATAAGAACAAAAGAGCAGGTGGTTACAGTGTCTGTATTAGATTGACTAGATAACCTTGCAAATGTTGACAGACTAAACAAGCAAATGCACATATTTCAAATGGAACAGCTCTGTCTATATCTAGACCCATAGACAAGCCACTCCAGCTTTGGCTCTCTCTTAAAATACTATATCTTTTAATTCGATTTTCCCTTAACTTGACATGAAAGTTCTGGTCCCTGTATTATTGAATTATCAGGTATTCACTGCAGCAAAATAAAGGCCCACAGTAAGTAAACAACTTAGGGAACCTATGAATGTAAAATTAACCACAAATTACTATTATTTGAAGAGTAATCACATGTTTATGGGCTCCTATTCTATTTTTCTTCTCCTCCCGCTAAGGACCTGTCTTTCTTGTCTCCAGAGGGGGACCAGTTCTTAGGCGGAGGCCACTATAATAATAACAATCCAAAAATAAAATAAAATACATAAAGAGTTTGTAAATACTCTAAGCAAATTTAAAACACATCTTGTACTGTTTATATCTCCAGCTTCTCACTCCAAATCTTTTGGAAGTATGAGCCGTGAACCCTTAGAGAAAATCGGGATACTGATTCTGGTCCTACAATTACCTACCAAAATGTTTTCTTTTAAACAAAGATATCACATCTACTTACTCTCTGCTCCCACTAGAAATCTGTCCTCCAATTTTTCACTATTATCATTGTTTCCATTCACTGCTACAATGGTGTAATCATAAAGCTTCCCAGGTTGCAATTGCACATCCTTTATCCAGGTTGTACTAGTGGTTTGAGGCCCAAAGTTCACTCCAAGTCCAACAATGGTCACAATATACTCTTTAACTTGTCCAGGAGAACCCTATGTCTTCTCTCGCTCAATCACGCTCTCTATTTTTCTCTCTCTTCCCCCTCTCTCTCTCTCTCTCTCTCTCTCTCTCTTTCTCCCGCTCGCCACACTCTCTCTGTTATTTCTAAACTTCTCTCTCTCTCCCTCTACTCTTTTAATCTCTCTCGCTCTCTTCTCTCTAACTGCCCCCTCTCTCTCTCTCTCTCTCTCTCTCTCTCTCTCTCTCTCTCTCTCTCTCTCTGCCACAAGCGTGAAGTCGACACTAGATCTACACTCTCCATTACTTAGATCTAGGGATGGAGAAGCTAGTAAGGCACAGTAGAAAAAGAGCGAGAAAAGCAAGGGGTAGTAAAAATAGATCGGGGAAACCCAGGAAAACAAAAGTGCCGTCCTCGCGCTTTCGCACGCCACAATTGTTTTTCTTGGTCTCCGTAGAGGCCTAGATTCCAATCCAAGACTACCGGAGGAATAGCCATTTGGCTATTTGTCCGGTTACCGGAGAAATAGCCTTTTGGCTATTTATCCGGTTACCGGGTAAATAGCCACTTCCTTAAATTATATTTACAGCTGAGGTTCTACTTTCCAGCTTTGGCTCTCTCTTAAAATACTATATATATCTTTTAATTCGATTTTCCCTTAACTTGACATGAAAGTTCTGGTCCCTGTATTATTGAATTATCAGGTATTCACTGCAGCAAAATAAAGGCCCACAGTAAGTAAACAACTCAGGGAACCTATGAATGTAAAATTAACCACAGATTACTATTATTTGAAGAGTAATCACATGTTTATGGGCTCCTATTCTATTTTTCTTCTCCTCCCGCTAAGGACCTGTCTTTCTTGTCTCCAGAGGGGGACCAGTTCTTAGGCGGAGGCCACTATAATAATAACAACCCCAAAATAAAATAAAATACATAAATGTCTGTCAATACTCTCAGCAAATTTAAAACACATCTTCTACTTTTTATATCTCCAGCCTCACACTCCAAATCTTTTGGAAGTATGAGCCGTGAACCCTTAGAGAAAATCGGGATACTGATTCTGGTCCTACAATTACCTACCAAAATGTTTTCTTTTAAACAAAGATATCACATCTACTTACTCTCTGCTCCCACTAGAAATCTGTCCTGCAATTGTTCACTATAAGCATTGTTTCCATTCACTGCTACAATGGTGTAATCATAAAGCTTCCCAGGTTGCAATTGCACATCCTTTATCCAGGTTGTACTAGTGGTTTGAGGCCCAAAGTTCACTCCAAGTCCAACAATGTCACAATATACTCTTTAACTTGTCCAGGAGAACCCTCAAAGGTAAAGTTATATAGGTCTTGATCTTCAGAGATTTTGATTTCTTTAGCATTGCCTACAGGTTTTGCCGGCCCTGTTACAAAGTGGGAGAAAAAACAAAATACAGGTGGTTATCAACAAAAATGAGAAAGAGTTGAAGGAAGAGTGTTATAGGACTTTATGTATGTTTGTATAGAGATATAATCTATGAAAGAACTTCATGCTGTCTAATGATTCTAATATTGAAAAAAAAAAAAAAGGACAAAATAGACCAATAGCATGAAGTGAAAAAAAAAAATTCAATTACATAATATATTCTATACTGTCAGCCCAGGGCAAGAACCAAGCAACCTTGATTTTTTGGCAAAATTTACTTTTTGTCATTACTTCTTTATTATTTCCCTTATACTCTACACTCATTCTTATTGCATTGCTCTTTTCTGTAACCGTTATAAAGTTAGTTTTCCAGACAATTTTTTTATTACAAAAAATACATCTTTTTTTAATTTTCTCATTTCTAGAAAACACTTATTGCTTATAGAGTTTTTTGTTACAAGCTATTTCTTCAACAGTTAAACCTGATATTGTAAAGTTTTTACAGTGTTTGGTTACACTATAATTATAGAACAATAAAGTAACTTATTGGTTTCTGTCTATTAGACATGAATATCATTCATCTTTTTGGTGCAATATTATTTGCATCTATTTCCTGTGGATTGGATAAGGAGGAAAAAGGTCTGATTTAGACGCTGCAGAAAACAGATAACAAAGCACAAATAAAGTATCGTCATTGGAGGAAAAAGGCTTGACATGTAGTGCGGCAAAAGAGTTATTGTCAATTGCGTTTACATCCAGAGCACTACAAATTATCTCTTAAATAGCTTTGACAGAAGATGAAGTTTATTCACCTTCACATCCATCTTAATCAAAAGACAATGGTGTCAATCCAGGAGCTGATAAAAACTTAATTTATAAGATGGTTAACAATTTTGGCAGTTTGGGCCGGATCAGGAATAAAGAGCAGAGGAAGAAAAACATGATAGGAAGCCGTCATTATTCTAGCCAGAGATATACACTTAAAATATCAGAGACTGGTAAATGCTTCAATGCTTCCATGTGGGCCAACATGCTCTAGAAAAGGTACTACAATTATCTCTGAAGACTTAATGCAGTCAGTTTTAGGACAGTATCGGAAGATAGGTAACAAAAAAGATCAAAGACACTTCATTCGCAAAAATGTGGAAAATGGCTCTACAAAACGCGGAATTCTGTGCATTTTAGATTGCGATCGGCTGCAGGGTCATAAATCGCCTCCCAAGGCACCCCATCACTCAGTCTAGGCACGTGCTGTTTTACCCAAGTTTGACCCTAGCTAGCGGACAAAAATCAATAAAGTTATACATAATTATATCTCATTTCCCGTTGATCGTCATTGAACAGAACCACTATTTAGTGATAGTGCAACATTTTGTCTTTACATTGGTGAAAACTATGTTTCTGGGCCTATTCGTTGAGATTCTAGAATAGTATGTGTGTGTGTGTGGATATTTTTAAGTGCAACTCATAAAGTGTTTTCTTTTTTTAAAACTTTATTTCTTAAATAAGCTCGATTATAATGCGTGTGGTAATTACATAACTATGCAATCAAATATGTCTTTTAATATATGGAAAAAAATCATGTTAATTCTTCTGATTTCAAAGTTGATATAGGCAAAGTAACATTAGAATACCTAAATTGCCGACCAAATTATTTTCAATCTTCCATTTGATCTAACTCTTTTGTCCTTATATTTGGTGCTTGATGCCCAGGCAGCAATTGTATGCAGCTTTATCTGGTCCCTTGGACGATAGAACCGTTTAGGGTATCAGCGAAAGTAACCGAGTAACAGGAGAGTTGTGGCGACATCCAACAGTCTGCAACATTTTTCAATTGCAGCTTTACCCCTTTTCTGCAGATACCATTGGATTTATTGCTCCTCCTATCTGCATATTCCCCTCTGTGTCGTTTTGAAACACCCCACAAGCTTCTTGAACAGGAGGCCCATGCCTTAGATCTCTGCATAACCAGAAAACTAGCTGTCATTCTCACAAATTAGTTAAGAAATAGGGCAGCAACTGGAGCCTGTTCTTGATCACCCAAGACAAGATATGGCACATTGTTGTTGTTGTTGTTGTTTAGTCCAGTGGTCTCTGAGCTTGCATTCTTTTGCCTTGGGGCCATGAAGAAAAAGGCAGCAGTTCTCTGCAGCTGCGCTGAGGTGGAATACAATGCCGTGTGGAGGTCAGGTATCATAGGAAGAAACTGCTGTCTTGGTTGGCTGAGACTGGGGCAGTGGACCAGTGTGTGTTCCACGGTCTCCAAACTCTCATCAGACATTGGACATTGTGGTGTGAGTTCTGGATTGAGTCTGTTCAGGTTAAAGTTGAGGGAGATGTGTTGCATTCTCAGTCGAAAACTAGCACTTTGTTCTTTCCTCTGAAGAAGGTATATAGGATCGTGAAGTTTAATTGTATTTTGGTGCTTGTACACAATTCTCCAAGTTGTCCGTCTTGCCCACTGGTTCATCCATTCCTCTTTAAAATTTTGACAGATAATTCTCTTAGCTGTTTGGTACGTTGTTTTTACCGGATTTAGTTCTGAAAAGTTTCATTTAAAGTAAGTAGGGCTGCTTGGATGCCTTTAAATTCCACCTCATAGTTAGAGCATGTTTCACCGCAGGCAGAATAAATCTCTTTAGAACTTCCATCGGGGAAACACATCAATGCACTGTATCCAGCATTTGCAGTGACTTTAAAGGCAGACCCATCTGTATAAAAGTGGATCCAATCTTGAGCGTAACTGTCGAAAGTTCTCTCAGCTGTTCTTTTTAGTTTAGATAAATCTGTTGGTTTGGTAACATTTTCATCTATTAGTTTAAGTTCTATTTCTGGGCAAAGAAGTGGTATGTGAAGTGGTATTTTCATCACTCTTTCTGTTGGAGTTCTTGTTTCAGGAAGATGGCATTTATCTTTTAATTTTTGTGTCTTGTGCAGAATAGATTGGTGTTTAAGTCTGTTTTTTCCTTCCAGTTTTCAACAAGCACTTTTGTTGCATTATTATTGTGCAGTCGAAGACATCTCTCTGTGAGTTTTTATGCTGCCTTTTCTCTGAGTACACTCAAGGTTTCAAGATTGGCTTGGATTTCACATGCTGCTGTTAGAGTTGATCTCATTTCTCCACAGATAAAACGAAGTGCTTGAATTTGGATGCGGTCTATTACTGTGTTGGTTGATTGGCTGCTTGAGATTAGTAATTATTGGTTGTAATCTAGGACAGACCTTAGATATAGATGGTTCTTAGGGTTGGCATATCGGAGCCCCATTTTGTTCTTGCAATGCGTTTAAGAAATGAGAGTCGTTTTGTAGCTTTTTCTTTTATGTTTGCTACATGTCTTTTCATGGTTAGTCTACTATCAAGTTGAACTCCCAGATAAGTTGGATGCTCATTTTTTTTTTAACTGTTGTTCTTCAAGTTTAATTGACAAATTGCGCTTGGTTTCTTTTGGATTGAGATTAAATGTTGTATACACTGACTTGTTTGGATTAATTATCAGTTTCCATTGTTTGCAGTACTTAAAGAAATATGGCAGCAACTGGAGCCTGTTCTTGATCACCCAAGACTTGATATGGCACATTTTTGTTTTTTTTGTTGTTTGTTGTTGTTTAGTCCAGTGGTCTCTGAGCTTGCTTTCTTTTGCCTATGGCCATGAAGAAAAAGGCAGCAGTTCTCTGCAGCTGTGCTGAGGTGGAATACAATGCCGTGTGGAGGTCAGGTATCATAGGAAGAAACTGCTGTCTTGGTTGGCTGAGACTGGGGCAGTGGACCAGTGTGTGTTCCACGGTCTCCAAACTCTCATTTGGACATTGTGGTGTGAGTTCTGGATTGAGTCTGTTCAGGTTAAAGTTGAGGGAGATGTGTTGCATTCTCAGTCGAAAACTAGCACTTTGTTCTTTCCTCTGAAGAAGGTATATAGGATCGTGAAGTTTAATTGTATTTTGGTGCTTGTACACAATTCTCCAAGTTGTCCGTCTTGCCCACTGGTTCATCCTTTCCTCTTTAAAATTTTGACAGATAATTCTCTTAACTGTTTGGTACGTTGTTTTTACCGGATTTAGTACTGAAAAGTTTCATTTAATGTAAGTAGGGTTGCTTGGATGCCTTTAAATTCCACCTCATAGTTAAAGCATGTTTCACCACAGGCAGAATAAATCTCTTTAGAACTTCCATCTCGGAAACATTTCAATGCACCATATCCAGCATTTACAGTGGCTTTAAAGGCAGACTCATCTGTATAAAAGTGGATCCAATCTTGAGCATAGCTCTCAAAAGTTCTCTCAGCTGTTCTTTTTAGTTTAGATAAATCTGTTGGTTTGGTAACATTTTCATCTATTAGTTTAAGTTCTATTTCTGGGCAAAGAAGTGGTATGTGAGGTGGTATTTTCATCACTCTTTCTGTTAGGGCTCTTGTTTCAGGAAGATGGCATTTATCTTTTAATTTTTGTGTCTTGTGCAGAATAGATTGGTGTTTAAGTCTGCTTTTTCCTTTCCAGTTTTCAACAAGCACTTTTGTTGCATTATTATTTGGCAGTCTAAGACATCTCTCCGTGAGTTCTAATGCTGCCTTTTCTCTGCGTATACTCAAGGGTTCAAGGTTGGCTTGGATTTCACATGCTGCTGTTAGAGTTGATCTCATTGCTCCACAGATAAAACGAAGTGCTTGGCTTTTGATGAGGTCTATTACTGTGTTGGTCGATTGGCTGCTTGAGATTAGTAATGATTGGTTGTAATCTAGTACAGACCTGATATATCCGATATAGAGGGTTCTTAGGGTTCGCATATCAGAGCCCCATTTTGTTCTTGCAATGCCTTTAAGAAATGAGAGTCGTTTGGTAGCTTTTTCTTTTATGTTTGCTACATGTTTTTCCATGGTAAGTCTACTATCAAGTTGAACTCCCAGATAAGTTGGATGCTCATCTTTTTTAACTGCTGTCCTTCAAGTTTAATAGACAAATTGCGCTTGGTTTCTTTTGGAATGAGACTAAATGTTGTATACACTGACTTGTCTGGATTAATTATCAGTTTCTATTGTTTGCAGTACTTAAGCATTTCTAGATCTATGTTCAGATGTCTGGCATTCTGTCGAGTGTACCTACCAGTATGCCATATGACTAAGTCGTCTGTGATTTGATGTTCTTAGCAATATCGTTGAGGAAAATCAGGAACAATGTACAGCTCAATGCTGAACCCTGTGGAAGACCATCTTCAAGACTTGCTTTGATGATAGAGAATTGTTAAGTTTTATCTGTATAGTTTTTTCACTAAGATCCACCAGTACATGTTACCTTGTATTTGTAGTCTGCATTTTTAAAAGTAAACCTTTTCTCCACACTTTGACGCATGCCTGTTGTAAGTCTATAAAGACAGCAGAAGTGGGGTGTCCATCTTGATATCCATTTTGTATGCTTTGACAGAGCCGTCCCTCTGGAACCTGCTTGGTCTCCAGTAAGGATTTTGGATTCTTCTGACCAACAGTAGAGTCGGCGATTGATGATTTTCTCGCCCACTTTACCAAAGTAGGAGGTCAGTGAGATGGGTCTATAACTTTAATGACCCATTGGGTCTTTATCTTTCTTTAAAACGTGCGCAATATTAGCGTTTTTCCAAGCTTTTGGGAGTCATCCACTATTCCATGTATAATTGAGAAGATGTAGCAGTGTTTTATTTCCCAGTGGACCCATGTGTTGCAACATTTCGTTATGTATTTTGTGAGCCCCTGGGGTCTTTTCATGTTTGAGTGTCTTTAAGGCAGTAACCAATACCTCAAGTTTGAGTTGTTTTATAAAAATTGAGGCAATATCTTTTTCATTTTTCTCCCTCATCTTCAGTTCTTCAGCAATGCTCTGTCATTTAGCCTGTTTGTTCTAGATTTGTTTATGTTTGCAAAGTGTTTGTAAAGCTTCTCTGATTGTTGTGCCTCGGTTTTTCAATCTGTCATGGGTTTTGGATTTGTTTTGTGTTTTTTCCAAGAAAGGTTTTCTAAATTCTTCCAAGCTCTTCTTCTGTCTTTCCTCAAATCTAAGGTTGTATATGTTTGTGCCATTTCTCTCTCTTTGCTGATCCTATCACTAGTTTAGCCCTTGCCGTAGCTCTATTGTAGGCAGTTTTGTTATTTCGTGTTGGTTCTGTCTCTGCCTTATTTCGTGCTTCTTTTCTTTCTGTTACAACTCTATTGATGTCTTTGTTCCAAAAGGGTTTATATTTGTTTATATTGCCTCTCGGTATGTGATGTTTTGAAGCTGTTAGTATAATGGATGAGAACTTTTGTTCCATATTGTCCACATCTTTAATTTCATTAAGGTTAATTTTGCTGAAAAGTTGTTCTGTCTCCACCCTGAAGCCCTTTCCAGTTAGCCTTTTGGAAGTTCCATCTCGCTATTCTCTGCTGGGGGGCCCTATCATGTCTTGTTTGTATTGTGGTTAGGATTGGCTTGTGGTCGCTGCCAATGTCTGGCATAACCTGCACAGTGGAGCAGGGTTCAATATCGGATGACACAATGGTCAAGTCAGGGCGGCTGAGGGTATTGTGTGCTCGGTGAAGTAAGGTAGGAGTGGATGTTGGAGTTTGTGTGATAACTAGATTCGTACTTCCGTGGAGTTCTTCCAAGTATTTGCCTGTTCCATTGGTATCAGTGTAGCCCCATTGAGGTGAGTGGCCGTTGAAATCACCTGCAATGATTGTACGATTGTACATAGTTTCATGAAGGCTGTCAATTTGACAAATGGATGTTGGGGGGCTATAAATATTATAGATGGTATATTTCTGTTCTCCATACCAGATTGTAGCTTTTTGAATATCTGTGTCGTCTGTCTGGGTTTGGTGCTCACAGTCAGCGATGAGGTCATTTCTAATGTATGTGATGATTCCTCTACAGTTTTCACAGGTGCAAGGATAGGCAGTATATCCTGTGAGATGTACATTTGTGGTTTTGTGTAGACTTTCTTGTAAAACGGCAATATGAATATTGTTTGATGTCATGACTTTAGCTAGTTCTATTTTCTTGTTCTTTAAACCACAAATATTTAATTGAAGAATGTTTAGCATAGCTTGTTTATTTGGGTGTCTTCCCTCTTTCTTTCTAGCTGGATTAGTGGATGTCTGTATTTTCTGGTAACCAGTAGCATACTTGTCACCAGTGGCAGCCTGGTTTCGCGCTGACTGGCGCGGGCCTTTTACGAGGCGTCGCCCGATCTCGTTTGATTTAACGTTTGCTTTCTCCATGGCATTACTGGGGTTTTCTGTGACTTTTCTTCCTACCCACCCAAACCATCACACCCAGACTATTCCCAGGCTTTTCCTCCACTGCATCCAGAGTCAGCATTCCCCTGTCAGGAATGTACTCACAGTTCGATGATAGCCGGAAAAACAAAATCCCAGCGACACTGTGCACTCAGCTGCAGTCCCCGCCACCAGAGCCTGCTGGCTGGCTGACATTTGTCCATTTTGTCAGCTACTATTTGATGCCATAAGTGGTTGTAGGTCACTGGATCGTCACGTCATGCAGCGTCTGTGAGGGAGTTCACAGGGACCCGTTCCCCCGGCTTCAGAAAAACATGCTTTCTACCCTGAGAGAGAGAAGCTGACATAGTGTTTGTAGAGGGCAACCCAGGAGGTGTCCTCATGTAACAGTTTGAGTATCACAGAGGGGTAATAAAGGTAAAGGAGATAGACTAAGACAAAGGACAAGTACACCCCCAAGTGAGGAGGGGCCTGTTATACACACTAGTACAGAGACTAGTTCGACCCCACAGGCAAGGATCTCCCATGTTGATGGACATTGGATTTTTCCACATGCCGGTGGGTCCTGTATGTCGCATCTCGCAGAGGCATGGTGTCCTCCTGGCCAGAGCTCAGTCAGCTACCCACGACCTCGCGGTCAGGGCACCCAGGCAGCACGACGTGGACGTTGAGTTGGCTTGAAGGGTAGGTGTCAATCTGAATAGTTCATTGTTCTTTTTTTGATAATCATCTTCTTTGGATATTTACTGTGGAGATGACTGATAACAATTAAAATAGAAGTCCAAGAGTGAGATTATAAAATGTGCTGTAACTTACACTTATCTATTAGAATCGATAGCATAAGATTGTTTTCTAACTTTTCTAACATGTAACACTTATACTGTTGGCGTCAATTGACATTGCATTTTCTTCCTGCAGGCCGGAGGATAGCAGTTCCATTGCAGTGAGCTCCCTTGCCTCGGATGAACTTGATGATGATCTCAAGAACACTTTCAATGCCCTCAAAGGGTAATACATATGTTGCTTATTTTGAAACTATTACAGAAATGCTTATTTGAGGAAAACACAATTATACTTTGTGGACAGTAAAAAATTAGAAAAAGATAACATAGCAAAAAACCATTGCAAGCCTTACTTAAGTCTTGGGAGATTTTATTGGACTTCTTTGGAAATCTAGGAGATGTTAAACTAGGTTATAGGTGAGAGCTTTACTTTGACAGGAAAAGAGTATAATGGATAGGTTGGGACACAAGTAGCTCATTTAATAGTACTTTTGACTGACTCGTAAGAGGTTTTGGGTTTGAATATCAAATGTACAACCACCTCAGTAAATGATCCTTACTGAAACCTAGAGGACGTAAGACAAATCAGAGAATACTTCGTAAAGAATAGGTTATAGCATATAGTAAATTTATTGTGTAAGAATTCACCATATCTTTTTTTGAACACAATACTATAAAATTATAGCATATAGTACGTTTATTGTGCAAGAATTCACTATATCTTCTATTTTTATACAGCACTGGCAGCCCAGGGAAAGATAACTCTGTGCTGAACCACACCATCTTCCCCAAGGATGAGTCGCCCGAGCGAGGGGCGCCCAGACCTCAGAACTCCAGCACTCCTAAGCAGACCAGCAACATGCCCGGTGAGTGGCAGAGAACATCTAGGTCTCAACTCTATCTGTTTTTGTTGTTGTTGTCAGAACCATTTCATTTTTGTGAAGATCACAATCTGTTATACCTAGATATTAGTGTATAGGCAGAGTAAAGGAGGGGGATTAATTGAACTGTGTTATTTAAAGCATTGCAAAACGATGGATTATTCAAGTTTTTTAAACATCAAAACATAAATGTAAGTAAGACTAAGGTATTGTTTATTGATCTTTTGGACAAAGAAGAGACACGCTGCACCACTGATAATCAAAGATGAAAAGGTAGAAAAAGTCTCTTTGTATAAGTACCTGGGAATAACTATTGACAACAAACTATCCTGGCATGACCATGTCAATTGTACTTACAAGAAAGGAAAAAAAGGACTTTATTTTTGACATAAATTGTTGGGGTAGAAATATTACACCAAATGACAAAAATCACACATATAGGATTGTTAAAAAAGCTGGAAAGAGATCAAATACCTGTTTACCTTCTGTCGGTGAACTATATTTGAAACAATGCTGCCCCCTTCAAATTTAAGAACATCACATGGCTTCAACTGAGACAGCTGTCACAGCCAATAGTTGGATCACCAAGGAATTCCAACCAACGGGTGTCGGAGAAATAGCCTTTTGGCTACTTGTCCGGTTATCAGGCAAATAGCCACTTCCTATTTTTTTCCTTTTGCTTCCCTTTAAAAAAAATTCTTCTCTTCTACTTTTTACTTTTAAAAAATTAAATAAATGGTGCATCAGTATAGGTTTCATTTAATCACTGTTTGATTGAATGTTTATGTAATTATCATGACTTGATTATCCAAATTACTTCTGTTGACATAATCAAATGTCACAATAGGATAATCTGGATTTAATTCTTGGATTTTTTTTCACTAAAAGAAAAAAATAACAACTTACAGTATAACTTTAAACTTTTAAAAGCAAAAGATACACATAGATTGTTCTTGGCATCTAAAACTTAGGCTTAGCCAACACATCAAAACATTTGGTGCACAGAGGCTAGAACTAGAAATCGACACATTCGGCACACCAGTGGGCGGTAGCTAGATCAAGACATAGACAAGTGTGGCGTGACGCTGTCTAGACCGAGACTCCGATGTCCCAAAAACAAGTCCCGGGATATCACTAACCACAGAGAATCTTGCCAACTTCAGTCGTTACACCAAATACTCTTAAAGTTTTTTGTTGTTTTTTTTAAAGATTAATGCTTAAGATTTACCACTTTGACATGCCTGATAATCCCAGAAATATCTTCTAGAACTTTAAACTTTTGAAACCAAAAGATACAAATAGATTGAGCAACGCAATAGTTTCCAGTTTATTTGTAATGATAGAAACCTGAATGGGGTGTTATTTTGTATACTCCAATGACTCTTAAAGTTGTTTTATTTTAAAGATTAATGCCCAACACTTACCACTTTGACATGCCTGATTGTACCAGAAATAATCATCCCTACAGAGACACCGACTAGTTCCAGAAATGTCTGATCGACATATTGTTGGTCCCAATACACAATTGACGTTATCATCACATTCACCTCCATGGCCAGTTTCTGAGAAAGAAAAGGATTCAAGGAAAGTACATAAATGCCTAGATTAGGCTTTTTAAGCTGTGTCACTTAGTTTTTATGCCCCCCCCCCCCAAAAAAAGACAGACAAGCATTCGTTAATACACAACTACAGCAAAAAACAAAACAAAAATTTTTTTTATATAATCTATCATTTAAAGGTTAAACCTTTTTTCTCTCTATGAGAACAGACAGACAATTGTCAACTAAAATTAACACGAAATCTACACTCTTAATCTTGGAACAAATATCAGGATACATAAAACTGGCCAAGGTTTGGTTGGTAACACAGACTTGTATTGACTTACTGGTCCAAGCTGGCTGGGTCTGAACAGCAGGTGATCTGATTTCTCCATAATAGTTGGCTGACAAGACAGTGACCACACTAAACACATAGCTGGTACCAGGTGTGAGATCTGTGACTGTAGTGCTGACTGTTGAGACACTTTCAAAAAACTGGCCAGGAGTACCACCCACAGATACTTCAAAGTCTAAATTCAAAGTTGTCTGTGGCTTGGTCCAACTGAGAACCGCCGAGTCTACAGTTGTAGATTCCACTCTCTGGTTGGTTACCTTCAAGGCATCCACTGTAGAAGAAAGCAACAAAGAAAGATAATAGACGGACAAACAAAATAGTTAAACATGGAAAAGTGGCGGAGGCACTGAAAGCAACGGAGGATCGCTACGTTTAGAGAAGCATGGATTGCCAACGCTACAAAGCACGGCACTTGATGGGTGGATGAATCTTGATTACATGTTTGTATTTGAAATCTACATAGAAATAATTTTTTACAGTATTCAATTACAAATTTAAACAAACACCATTAACTTAAGAATATGAAAATTTAACAGAAATGTTTAAAATAAAACTGGAACATACAATGATAAAAGTCAAGTCTAGACTGATGTACATGTACACTGTATTTAAAAAGAAAATTCAAGAAAAATTTTGCCATGAGTTGAAATTTAATGCAGTGCATCATTAAACCGCATAACATAACTTTTATTGATGATAAAAACAAATTAAAACTATTTGCGTCAGTCTATTCCCAGGATAGCCCGAACTATTCATATATTGCAATACTGGTGAATAGAAAAGTACACTCCCTTTGGCTTCTATATTTGTTGACAGTAAGAAACAAAATTAAAGCACTAAATAAACATGATTATATTTTGCAAATTAGCAGAAATTATTATCAAAAGTTTCAATTCTAAAATTGAATAGCATCAACAGCTAAAGAGAGAAGCACAGATTAAAAACAATTATGACCAATGTTCAAAACTAACAGAATTCAATTTAACCTACCAAGAGGGATCTTATTAGCCTAGATAAAACTGATAATAAGAATGATTTTAGGCACCACAATGACACTGCATCATTGGGATGGGCCAAGCCTAGATAATCCTAGCTTCAAAAATGTACGCCTACCACGATCGAACCTTTTGCGTCACAATGCTAAAACGTTCAAATATATAGCGTTAACTGATACTGATAAGACATTCCTCCCTAGCCTGAGCGGATAGCCACTAGCGCACAGCTGTATAGTTCGTTCCAAGGAGCCCATGCAGTTTAGTCTACGCTGGTGCTAAGAAAAAAAAACAAAAACAAAAAAGAAAAAAAAACCACTGCGCTCGCTCTTTGCCTTCTTGTTGAGGCTCTTGTTATTGGCATCTAAAACTTAGGCTTAGCCAACACATCAAAACATTTGGTGCACAGAGGCTAGAACTAGAAATCGACACATTCGGCACACCAGTGGGCGATAGCTAGATCAAGACATAGACAAGTGTGGCGTGACGCTGTCTAGATCGAGACTCCGATGTCCCAAAAGCAAGTCCCGGCATATCACTAACCGCAGAGAATCTTGCCAACTCCAGTCGTTACACCAAATACTCTTGGAGTTTTTTTTTTTTTTTTTTTTAAAGATTAATGCTTAAGATTTACCACTTTGACATGCCTGATAATCCCAGAAATATCTTCTAAAACTTAAACTTTTGAAACCAAAAGATGCCCGTATTTTTCACATTTTTACACAAAAGTTCAATCTGGCTATTTATTTTTTCCTAAAAATAAAGGACAGGTGTGACGAAGACATTGCGTTTGAAAATAAAAACAATGTCCAAGAGTGTCAAATCAAGAATCTAACCATGGACTATGAAGGTAACAAAGTAAAATAGGGCAATGTGTCAAATCAAGAATCTAACCATGGACTATGAAGGTAACAAAGTAAAATAGGGCAATGTGAGGCAGTTACATTACACTAGTAGCAACAGTGACTCCTTTATCTCCTGAGTGGTAAAAGCATACAATTTTTGAATAAAAAGGTTGCTTGAAAGTAAATAGTATATACAGCAGTTTAAAAGATCCAGGTGTAGGATTATCACAGTTGGATCTTAATATACAGAATAATGTCCTTCAGATACCTTAGAAGGCGCTGAGGACTGACGTAAGTAAATATGCCCTCTAATGAAAATAGAAGACTACCTCAGCCTATGAAAGTAGTTTGTAATGGAGATTTTCTTTTTTTTTCTTTTGGGGTTTAACTTTCACATGGAGATACAAGTTAAGTATCACAATTTTAAACCCTGATTCTTGCAAAAGCAGAAAAACTGGCCAAGGTTTGGCTGGTAACACAGACTTGTATTGACTTACTGGTCCAAGCTGGCTGGATCTGAACAGCAGGTGATCTGATTTCTCCATAGTAGTTGGCTGACAAGACAGTGACCACGCTAAACCCATAGCTGGTACCAGGTGTGAGATCTATGACTGAAGATCTGACTGTTGAGACACTTCCTGGAAACTGGCCAGGAGTACCACCCCCAGATACTTCAAAGTCTAAATTCAAACTTTGGAGTGGCTTGGTCCAACTGAGAACCACAGAGTCTACAGTTGTAGATTCCACTCTCTGGTTGATTACCTTCAAGGCATTCACTGTGGAAGAAAGCAACAAAGAGAAAAAAAAGAGCCTCAGTCTAAAACAATGGGAAATAAAACGGTTGAACAAACCATTGTTTAAGGGGATGTATGATTTCGAGGAAGGCTGGAAGGCTAGATTTCTAGGAAATTGGAAAAACATGTTTAATAACTTGAGTTAAAAACAAAAAATTATGAATGGTACAAGAGCAAATTACAACTAAGAATACTCTATCTGTCTGTCTCTTTACTATCCTGCTCCAATGATTAAATACTAAGCCTATTTCTATTCATCATATGTATACTGTTATCTCTCTATGTTTATATTCCTTGCTGTTTTTTTTTTTTTTTTTACTGATGTGGATGTTGCCCCAGTACCTGCACGTTAATCAAAATACCGATGATGATGATGATTATTTTAAAAGGGGGTGGGGGTGGGGGTTCCAACATGTGCAACTCTCTATTACTATTGTATTAAAAAATGTTTAAGGAATTCTTTTCTCCTTATTATGCCACATATATTTCAAATGACTTTGTATTTACCTCTCTCTAACATATTTGAATATGGATTTCAGTTTTCTGTCAAACTCTCTATATTATCTATAATTATGTTTAGGTGTAACATCTTCCTGTATGTCTCCCCTTATAGGCCTCTATTTGTATAAATCTTTAAGTTTCATGCTACTCCAATAATTTAATAATAATTAGACTGTCTCCATTTGACAAAAATGTTTTCCAGTCTACAATAAAACAAAAACAAAAAAAACAAACAAATAATATTTGTATTTTTGAAAATGACACTAACACAATCTATAATTTAAAAAAGTAAAACTATTCATTATTATTATTATTATTATTATTATTATTATTATTATTATTCTTATTATTATTATTATTATTATAAAGAAGAAGAAGAAGAAGAAGAAGAAGAAGAAGAAGAAGAAGAAGAAGAAGAAGAAGAAGAAGAAGAAGAAGAAGAAGAAGAAGAAGAAGAAGAAGAAGAAGAAGAAGAAGAAGAAAAACAAAACAGAACAAAAACAGAAAGAAGACTTGCTGTGCACATGATCAACGTCTACATCTCTTATATAATTTCTTTTACCGTATACCAATATATTTGATCAAGAATAGTTTTTACTCCCCTCTGTCATAAATACTTGTGCTGTCATGATGTTGTTGTATTGCTTAGTTGCAATTTCATTGATAGCATGAAAGACTATGAGAAGAATTAAGAGTAGGGGGGGGGGGGGGGCAAGAGGGAGGATCAAAAGGAAGAGGAAAGAGGAGGGGGGGGGGGGGGGGGGGGGGGGCAAAAGGGAATGATCCAAAGTATCAGCAGTGTGCCCTAATGTATGGATAGGACCATAGGGAGTAGGAGAGATTAGTAGTAGGTTTGTAGATGCATTGAAAACTTGTCACATTAGCTAACAGTGATACATACCTAAACAATTAGGACTATGCTAACAATGACTTCCTATGACAGCCTGTTTTTTCAATCAATATTTATAGCACTACCAAAGTAACGAGGAGCAACAGAGTGCAAAATACATTGACTATCAGTCTCAGGCGTCATATTACCAAACTATTGTTAAGAAACATGCTGCGAATCATAAGCAAAATTAAACCAGAAAAAGCAGAATAGCAGGGCAGGTTTGTAGAGGGAAAAGGAACATCAAACGCTACCTGTATGCTACAGACTCTAATGGTTCCTACCCTGGAAGCCCAAAACGATATGTACTTGTGCTTTAGTGATTCCAATAAGGCATTTGACAGTGCGCCACGATGAGATAAACAAACAACTAACACAATTGAAAGTAGACAGAAAAGACTTACAGATAATTAAAAACGTGTACTGGGAACAAACAGCCGCATTGCGAGTGAACAATAAAATCAACTCATTTCAAGCCATAAAACGAGATGCCAGACAGGGCGTGTATTCTCCCTGGACCTTTCTTCCTATACAGTGAAATAATCATGCGGAACTTGGAAGTACATGCAGTCATTTAAGTCGGAGGACATGACATACAGAACTTGAGATATATGCCGGTGACACTGCACTAATTTCGGAAAATAGTCAAGACTTGCAACTTCTGTTAAACATTGTTGAAGAAAAGAGCAGGAAGAAAGGACTGGAATTAAATAGTAAAAAGACTGAAGTAATAGATACAGTCAGAAGCCCCCCTCCGGCAGATAAATATCTCTATGAAAGAAACTAAACTCAAATAGTAACAAAACTCATACATCATGACCAATCCAAATACTTTGGTACTGTAGTCTCAACTAATGCAACGTATGATACTAAAATATCACCAAGAATATCACAGGCAAAACTGAGTTTCTAGTAAAATAAAGCAGTCTTGAAAAACAAGTGCATCTCCATGCAGACAAAAAAAAGTGTTCTTCAAAGCTATATTGAACCCATACTTATGTATAAATGCCATGTGTGGATAATCTCAAAAGAAACATAGAAAAAAGTAGAGGCAGCTGAAATATGGTTTCTCAAAAGAATGCTCAGAATCTTGTGGACAGCAAAGAAGTCTAATAAAACTGCCCTACAGGCAGCTGACACAAAAAGATCACTTACAAATCAAATTCGTAGATGCCCAGCAATCTTTTTTGGACATTTGATGGGAAGTGAAAAGCTAGAACAGCAAGTGACAATGTTAATGATTGAAGCGCAGCAAGGCAAAGCAACGACAAAAGATAATGGACGGACAAACGAAATAGTTAAACATGGAAAAGTTTTGGAGGCAGTGAAAGCAGCGGAGGATCGCTACGTTTAGAGAAGCATGGATTGCCAACGCTACAAAGCACGGCACTTGATGGGTGGATGAATCTTGCTTACATGTTTGTATTTGAAATCTACATAGAAATATTTTTTTACACTATTCAATTACAAATTTAAACAAACACCATTAACTTAAGAATATGAAAATTTAACAGAAATGTTTAAAATAAAACTGGAACATACAATGATAAAAGTCAAGTCTAGACTGATGTACATGTACACTGTATTTAAAAAGAAAATTCAAGAAAAATTTTACCATGAGTTGAAATTTTATACAGTGCACCATTAAACCGTATAACATAACTTTTATTAATAATAAAAACAAATTAAAAATATTTGCGTCAGTCTATTCCCAGGATAGCCCGAACTATTCATATATTGCAATACTGGTGAATAGAAAAGTACACTCCCTTTGGCTTCTATATTTGTTGACAGTAAGAAACAAAATTAAAGTACTAAATAAATATGATTATGTTTTGCAAATTAGCAGAAATTATTATCAAAAGTTTCAATTCTAAAATTGAATAGCATCAACAGCTAAAGAGAGAAGCACAGATTAAAAACAATTATGACCAATGTTCAAAACTAACAGAATTCAATTTAACCTACCAAGAGGGATCTTATTAGCCTAGATAAAACTGATAATAAGAATGATTTTAGGCACCACAATGACACTGCATCATTGGGATGGGCCAAGCCTAGATAATCCTAGCTTCAAAAATATCCACCTCCCGCGATCGTCTTTGGCGTCACAATGCTAAAACGTTCAAATATATAGCGTTAACTGATACTGATAAGACATTCCTCCCTAGCCTGAGCGGATAGCCACTAGCGCACAGCTGTATAGTTCGTTCCAAGGAGCCCATGCAGTTTAGTCTCCGCTGGTGCTAAGAAAAAAAAACAAAAACAAAAAAGAAAAAAAAAACACTGCGCTCGCTCTTTGCCTTCTTGTTGAGGCTCTGGTTATTGGCATTTAAAACTTAGGCTTAGCCAACACATCAAAACATTTGGTGCACAGAGGCTAGAACTAGACATCGACACATTCGGCGCACCAATGGGCGATAGCTAGATCAAGACATAGACAAGTGTGGCGTGACGCTGTCTAGATCGAGACTCCGATGTCCCAAAAGCAAGTCCCGGCATATCACTAACCGCAGAGAATCTTGCCAACTCCAGTCGTTACACCAAATACTCTTGGAGTTTTTTTGTTTTTTTTTTAAAGATTAATGCTTAAGATTTACCACTTTGACATGCCTGATAATCCCAGAAATGTCTTCTAAAACTTAAACTTTTGAAACCAAAAGATGCGAATAGATTGAACAACGAATTACTTTCCAATTTATTTGTAATGATGGAAACCTGAATGTGGTGTTATTTTGTATACTCCAATGACTCTTAAAGTTGTCTTATTTTAAAGATTAATGCCCAACACTCACCACTTTGACATGCCTGATTGTACCAGAAATAATCATCCCTACAGAGACACCGACTAGTTCCAGAAATGTCTGATCGACATATTGTTGGTCCCAATACACAATTGACGTTATCATCACATTCACCTCCATGGCCAGTTTCTGAGAAAGAAAAGGATTCAATGAAAGTACCTAAATGCTTAGATGAGGCTTTTCAAACCGTGTCATTTAGTTATCATGCCCCCCCCCCCCCCAAAAAAGACAAAAAAGCATTCTTTAATACAGCAAAAAAACAAAACAAAAAACTTTTTTATATAATCTAACACTTAAAGGTTAAACCTTTTTTCTCTCTATGAGATCAGACAGACAATTGTCAACTAAAATTAACACGAAATCTACACTCTTAATCTTGGAACAAATATCAGGATACATAAAACTGGCCAAGGTTTGGTTGGTAACACAGACTTGTATTGACTTACTGGTCCAAGCTGGCTGGATCTGAACAGCAGGTGATCTGATTACTCCATAATTGTTGTTGAAAGGCAAGACAGTGACCACACTAAACACATAGCTGGTACCAGGTGTGAGACCTGTGACTGTAGTGCTGACTGTTGAGCCACTTTCTGAAAACTGGCCAGGAGTACCACCCCCAGACACTTGAAAGTCTAAATTCAAAGTTGTCTGTGGCTTGGTCCAACTGAGAACCGCCGAGTTTTCAGTGGTAGATACCACTTCCTGGTTGGTTACCTTCAAGGCATCCACTGGGGAAGGAAGCAATGAAAAAAATGTCAAAGTCAAGGCCATAGAAAAAAAAGCAGTCAATCTAAACTACTGTTTTCCAAGACTTGAAAAAGCATCATTGACAATTTATTAAAGTCATATTTTCAGTCGCAACAGACTACCTCCTTCATTGAGAAGATTTGGGCTCACTAAAATGACGATTTGAGGCACCCTTTTGAAAGTGCTGGTTTTGATCTCTAGTGCGGATTAATTTTTTCTGGGACCCTGTGTCAACCCAGCAAGGAATGGGAATAAGGACAGAACTTAGCTATCTTTGACATACATGTCGCAAAGCTAGATTATTAAACGTGGGATTGATACGAATACAATATTTTGTGATGGTACCATTTTCTCTTGGAGTGTACTTCTGCACTTTGATCTTAATTATAGAATGTTGTTATGACACTGAAATGTAATAGCGGTTCATTCCAAACTGATGCCAATATTAAAGCAAATATTCTTAACTAGCTGGGATGCCCGGCTTCGCTCAGGTTTTGGGACACAGTACGGATATAAAACATTTTTTTAAAGGTTATTCTTATTACTAATAGAGATAAAGCTTGGATTTTGGGACACTGTGCCCAACTAAAATGGAAAAAATATAGTTGTAGAGATAGAAGTTTAAAGCCAAAAATGCTAAACAAATTAAATGTGATACAAATGGGTGCACCACTTAAAAGGGCATATCAATAGTCTTGATAACTCACGCTAGGATATTTACAGAATTTCTTTGTAGATAACATTTCTTTTAGATCCATTTTTACCCACTTTTTCGATGATGGTCGACGTAGGTCCATATATAATTTAATTTGGGTTCGAATGTTTTTAAACCCCGAAAGATCCCCATTCGATAGATCTCAAATTCAGTATTAAAACCTGAGCAGAGCCTGCACGTGAACATGTCGAACGGAAAGAAAAAATATAGATCTATAAGTGGTAGTGTTGACATTAAATGGGTTTAAGAAAACAATAATAATTACGGCAAGACATCTTAACTATTGAAATATTATAACCCCGGCAGAGCCCTCACCTACTTGAACCTAGACCGCTTTCACTTTCGATTATCTAACTGAAATAAAAAACAGCAATGGCTGCTTGATCGACGAATCAATTTCAATTCTTAAAATCTAATTAATGCTTTATGCGTCATCGTGAAAAATAAACGAACCAGCCTAAGGATTTCAGAAAATTCGAACGTACAAATATATCTAAATTTCAAGTTTGTACCTTGAGTAGTTATGGAGGAGAAGACGATAATAATTTCACCAGTTCACAAATATATAATAAGATCATCAGTTCTCATCAATGTCCTTTGACACCCAAAATCAGACCACAAGTTATAATGATGCTGCCCTAACAACCACACCAAATATGAAAACAATAAAAGTAACAACAAACGGTGTGACCATACACATAGATAATAATGATATCTTGTATTTACATGACACACTTCCAAGAACTATCATGCTCAACATGCTTAACAATTTCCATTATCACAATTCCAAAAGAAACATAACCATAATTATAAGGTTGACACAATACAATACTACATTCAAAAGTCACAAGGAATCATTAGAGATATTTAGAACATTCACAGGTTCAATTTCAATCATAAAAAAGGTAGAACTTTAGCATTCGTTTAAAAATATTCATGGAAGGTGCCTCCCTTATGATTTTGGGAAGGTTGTTCCATACTTTGGGACCCAGATAATAAGAAGATCGTTGACCTACTGATTTATAATTTCTATTTGGTACAACAAGGATGGCTTTATCAGCTGAAGATCTAAGCTGCCTGGCAGGTACATACATCTTTAGACAGCCAAAGATATATGTAGGTCCATTTGATTCAGGCATTTATAGCAAATTATGCACAACTTGTACATTATCCTTTTTTAAACGACAAGAATTACCAACGTATCAACCATAAAAATGCAAAAGACTCTGCTTAGCACCTTGTTATATCTTGTCGATATTTATAAAAGAGAAAATCTGTAACTGAACAAGTATTCTTGGAAAAGATCACTGAAGAACACACACACACACACACGCAAATGGGATGTCCTAATTTTTTTCCTTCTGATCTCATACAAGCTAGTTGCCATACACCAAAAAAAAACAAACAATTAAGCTAGGCTACTGCTCAAATCACTCAATGATTATTTTATCTCAAGGTTTCAATTACACGCAAAAAGGAAAAACACATTCGGAAGTTTAACAACTCCCTCCTAAAAGATCAAGGATATATAAATATAGATCTAGTAAAAAAAACAAAAACAGTGAATGTTACAATCTCATATGCAACCACCCCATACAACCTTTGTAATATATAAAATATACAAAATAGATTTGTATCACTTCGCGATAAATTCAGCTCTATTATGGGAAATGTTACAATTAGAGATACGCCATAAAATATAAGAACATAAATCCTAATGAAATGAGTAGAGTACACTGAGGACTCACTATGGATTATGAGTGATACAGTGATCACACAACATCTCTAAGACTGTAGGTGATGGCTGAAAAAGCCTTATCTATACAGTATTCCTTTCATCGTCTATGAGAAACAACAGGGGTAAATCTGTAGGTCATGAAGACCAGACTCTGTATAAGAAATTCCAAACCTTATCAAGAATAAAGGTGGCAACCAAGATAGACACTTTGATATTTTGATCCAATTGTTTAATCTCAAATTGACTCATGTATATTCCCAAATATATGACATTTCGATGAAGATGGCAAAATTATTATACATTAATAAAAAATTATGTACTATTAAATTAAATCAAACAGACATACCATTTTCACATGAGGAAGACGTATCATTCCAAAAGTAATTAGGCCCACAAAGACATAGCTGTTGTAAGCCGTTTTGTGAGTATTGACATGATGTATCAGGGGTTCCGCACTCATCTGACACACCAAAGCATACTTCTGCATGATCGATTTCTGAAAGAACAATTTGGACAAGGTGAACAGCAGATCCGTAGATGAGTGTTTTGAGAATTGAATCCCAACAAACCAGAATCTAAAAAGTACTTGAGGCACTTAAAATGTCCAGGGAAATTTAAAAAGACAGGACTGAAAGTATTAGATAAAAAGATTTGCATTATGATGAAATTGGTTTTAAAACTGGAGAGTCCTTCTAGTAATAGACCAATGAATAATGTTTATGTTTTATGAAAAATAAAATGATATCACAAATTAATTCTTATCTAGAATATGCATTTGGTACTGGTAGATCTACCAATGCAGAGAGAATATTTAGACAAAAATACAATGTCATTTTGGAAGATATGCTATAAAAGTAGAATACTAGCTGACACGTATTAAAAAATGAAACATTTTATTGTGGAAACACTGAGTCTTCAAAAATTTTAACTTATTTATTTCTGTCCCATTATAACAGATACCAGTGTGACATGTTCTTTTTGAAAGTTTGGAATATATCGACAACCCTCATAGAACGCCTTAGAAATAATATATAATATATAAACCTCTGAATAGTACTTCATGGTTTTGTTTACAAAGTAACAGGTGGTATAAAATGAGCAGAAGAAAAAAACATGATGAATAGAGAAGAGATAGTGTGGAGGTTGCTTATTTCAATTGCTATGCTCCTGAATCAACATATAAAGGCATTGGTAATAAAAGCCTGCATTGAAAACCATGTTCAATTGATTATCCTCTCCCTTATTGGTTGAAGGTTAACTAGAATTTCTACAGCCAGTCTCAGACACTATTTCAATGCCGCACATGGCACCAGAGACTGAGCTTAATGACTTTAATAACTTAGTCATATAGAGTGACAAAAGACAGTACACTGAAAACAAACAAAAAATAAGGTTTTCAATAAAGCATATTCTTACTGGCCCTTAGGGAACAATGTCATAACAAAAATATCTGCTTCACTCTCTCCATGAAAGATTTATAAAGTGTGAGTGTGATAGCTATGGATAAGCTAAATTTGTGCCCATTCGTTCACAAATCTCACTCCTTATTTTTAATTTTATAATAATAATAATAATAATAATAATAATAATAATAATTATATTATTATTAATTATTATTATTATTATTATTATTATTATTATTATTATTATTATAGAACAGACAGGTGAAAGCACAATGCACAAGTATGAATATGAAAATATTGCAATGGACATCGAAAAATAGTGCACCATAATATATAAATTATGTATCTTTTAGAATGGCAATGCTTTTGTCAAATCCTACCACTTAAGTTGCCTACACACTGGCTGTTGTTAAAGAATTGATCAGGGGAATAGAGACATGTAGATGAGTTAGTTGTGGTGTTAGTTGTACAAATCAGAAAGGCCCAACATGTGTCAACTTCACATTCTTCCTGAAAACCTGACCCTGTGAACACAAATTGTTACTTCAGCCTTGCTTGACACAGGCACCAGCATCACATACACTGGATCTATCAAGACTTGGTACACCTCAAGAGTTAATATACTGCTCTGCTTTGTTAAAAATGAATGGGGAAAACAGTCATGGAAAAACTAAGCCAAAGTTGAAAAGAAAAAAAAAATTCTTAAACTCTAGAACAAGGTTTCTGGTTGAATATCAGAAACCCAATATATTCATTTTGCAAGATACTTACCGGCTAAGTATAAGTGATTTAATAAAAATTGTGTATTTAATTCTAAAAATAAGGAAGAAGATGAAAACAATCTACTGCGAAAGAGAATAATTGGATAAGAAAAATATCTTATTATAACTATTATTATACTCAAGTGTATAAAATATGCTGTTCATTGAGTAGACACAAGATATAATTATCTATTCAGTCACAATGTGATCTGTGTAGTTTATCAAAAACACGACGTTTCTATACTTGAGTCCAACTGTTTTACAGTCTTCCCGGTCTTCTTTTTTTCGAAAAGCAAAAGAAAGAGCAATTAATGGGATGTGCAAAGGAGAGATCAGGGTTGGTTTTCAAAATTCCAAGTTTGTAGAATAGAAGACATACTTGCTCTGCCAATCTAAGTTTATGAATGTGTTTATCATGTGTCTTGAGCGTAAATATCATGCATAACATATAACATTGTTGAATATTGAATAAATATAGCAACAAAATTAGGCCATCATATTAAAAAAAAAAACAATAACTGTACATGTACTAAGTTTTCTAGTAGATTAAGACAAGTCTTACTAAAGGGGATTTCTCATTTTTTCTTTTAGACGATGGTCATGTACATTATTCCTTCTATTCCCGTCGGAATTCATTAAGACTTTTTTAAGGCAGGCTTCTTGAACCACCAAACTTTGTCAATACTGTTTAAAAAAAATTTGGAGCCTGTCTACAGTATAGCCTAAAAAGGGCTGACGATGGATTCAGTTGGCAAGTAAAAAAAACTCAAAGTGATTTCTACATTACATGGAATAGCATTAAACAGTCAAGAGTCAGATGCACATAGCAGTCGGAGTCATCGTTAAATGTTGGTCAAGCATGCAACATTGATCTATCTACAGTCAATAATTGATACGCTGGGGTAAAATGAGGCAGAGCCTACTTGTTATCAATTTGCATTGTTCAATACAATAAGAGAGAAAGTGGACTAGAGGAACGGAAATAAAGAAGGGCGAGAAGAAGAAGATGATAACCATTTTCTCCTCTTTTATCTCTAAGAGTTTCTAGAACAAGCACATTAAAGTAAATTTTAGGAAGAATCAAAATTTACATTAGAAGCAATAGCATTAAAACCATTTTTGTATGCATGTAGGCGTGAAAATGTGAAAACTATAATTCAAATACAATGGGCATCAAATAATAAGGCAAAGCTTTTTTCTTTGATACAAAAAAAAATTATGCCATGAAGAATGTAAAAGTTATAATTTTCAGTTTTTGACATAGGCAGCTTTCTAATAAAGCAGATTTCTTGTCGCCCGGGGGATTAAGGGACAAGGAGGAAGATTTATGTTTAATGTTGTGTCATATATGTCCGTCTATACGAGCCCCTGGAGAAGAAAAACAACACAAAAAAACCCCACTCAGGGACAAAAAAGGTTGGCAGGCAAGCAAAAAAGTAAAACAATCAAAGCCACAGTTTCAGACTCTCATTAGTTCTATCATCATAGATGTGAGAGCTATTGTTAAATATCACAATAAGTAATAAAACTAAAAAACATCTTTCCATTTTAGTTCACATGTTTTTAACTTTAACAATAAATATTTGCACATTTTATATAACTCAGCTCTCCAATTTCTTATCTGAATGCTTAAGGAAAAAGATTTTAAATTAACTTTGTTCTAGAGACTAAACAACTTTTAAAATGAATGTTTTGTGTAGATAAATTCTTTTCTTGAAAGGCACTTTACATCTTGCAGAGACAGTCTTAAGAAGCAGATTCTGATAAGGCACATGTGCAGACTTCACAAGGACACAAAGTAATCTTGGAACTATTGAAATGGAATATAAGCTTTGGTAAACATAAAATTTGGTGACATTTGTCAGTTCATTAAAAAAATTAAAATGGGAAAAAATGTAAAAGCTTTTGGCATAGGGTGCATAGTGAAGCCATTCTATATTAAAATTTAATAAACGTGTGATTTGACATGATGGAAACATAGATAACACAACAACAAAAAAGTATACAATAAAAACCGGTAAACCAAAAACAACATTATGTTGTAGATTAGCAGCGCAAAACAGATAAAGAAAACAGCTAATCAAGGGGGCTTTAAATAAAAGCTTTTTTGAGGCGCATTATAGCAAGATTGAAAACCGATCAACTTTGAAACACTCAATTCACAATCCACATCGAATTTTGTGATCTATAAAGCAAAGATACCTGAACATCAAAGTGTACAGAATGGGCAGAAAACTTTAAGCAGGAGAGAAAAGAAATCATAGCCTACTCAGAGCACACATAGTCCCATTCAGTTTGTAGAAGTCTGAGAGACACTGGCATAGACTGAGGCCAGAGTTTCCATCTTGCACACACATGGCATTTAAAGGGTAAGACTCTGAAAGGCACAGGCATAGTCTACCATTTGTGCTAGATGATTCATCTTGGATGCACTCAGCATCACCAAGACAAGAATCATCAACATTACAACTATCTCCTATTTTAATCTCTGAAATAAATACAGCATAAAACTTGTAATAAGCTGTCATGATTCTTTCATTTTTATTATTGTTTGCATCATATAAACTGAAGCAAAAGGAAATTTATTTTAAATTGAAGAAAACAATTATCATATATATATATATATTTTTTTTTTTTTTGGAAAACCTGTCATACTCCATAAAAAAAAGTTATGAAAAAAAAATGCATCAAACAATATTAAGGTAATTTTTTTTTCAAAGCATAAAAGGATAAATGAACTCTTAACATTTTTTGTAGATATTTACCCGTCATGACAGTAATTAAATAAAGCTTTTAATACTAAAGAAAATAATAAAAAGGACAAATAACAAATATCCAGAAGGGATTTTTAAAAATAAAATACAAAAAGAAGAGAAAAAAATATGTGGTATTGCGATATTATAAATAAACTCATTTTTCTTAAACGGGCAGAATGAAAAAGTATTGGGGCAAGAACAGAGAGAGAAAAAGATTGCATTTTAAGGTGAAATATTCTGATGATCAACAATACAATGGGCAGACTCTGCAGGTACATTAAGTATAGTAAAGCGGTCACCAGTGGCATTTATGGGACACATTATCATGGCAGAAATTAGGGTGCATAGTAAAGCCATTCTATATTAAAATTTAATAAACGTGTGATTTGACATGATGGAAACATAGATAACACAACAACAAAAAAGTATACAATAAAAACCGGTAAACCAAAAACAACATTATGTTGTAGATTAGCAGCGCAAAACAGATAAAGAAAACAGCTAATCAAGGGGGCTTTAAATAAAAGCTTTTTTGAGGCGGATTATAGCAAGATTGAAAACCGATCAACTTTGAAACACTCAATTCACAATCCACATCGAATTGTGTGATCTATAAAGCAAAGATACCTGAACATCAAAGTGTACAGAATGGGCAGAAAACTTTAAGCAGGAGAGAAAAGAAATCATAGCCTACTCAGAGCACACATAGTCCCATTCAGTTTGTAGAAGTCTGAGGGACACTGGCATAGACTGGGGCCAGAGTTTCCATCTTGCACACACATGGCATCACCAGGACAAGCAGCATCAACATTACAACTTTCTCCTATTTCACTCTCTGAAATAAATACAGCATAAAACTTGTAATAAGCTGTCATGATTCTTTCATTTTTATTATTGTTTGCATCATATAAACTGAAGCAAAAGGAAATTTATTTTAAATTGAAGAAAACAATTATTAAATATATATATATATATTTTTTTTTTTTGGAAAGCCTGTCATACTCCATAAAAAAAAGTTATGAAAAAAAATACATCAAACAATATTAAGGTAATTTTTTTTTCAAAGCATAAAAGGATCTGAAATAAATACAGCATAGCTTTTATCGCTTAACTAAAAAGGCTCTCAATATGTGCTGACAATTATTTTGTGTGTGTGTTTGAATACACAGTGTTAAATATGTGCTATTCAAGTATAAAAAAAAGCAGAAACAACATTTTATTTTTTTTGATAATGATGGGTGGATAAACTATTTTGTTCTCTTTTTGTAAATGCAAAGTTCTATCTAGGTAAGGAGCTTTCAGGGCCTTCCGTTAGAAAAGCCAAAAGCCAAATACTACATCAAATTTACAAATAATGCTCATGTGAGGAGTAAGGTACAGAATGGCTTTAATACTAGGAAGTCACCCACTAAGACAGTTAAACCATGATGGACAAACGCAACAAGAAATTGGAACTGGAAAATACCCTATCAACGGGACTTTCTGTGTAGTCATTTTCAAGTGAACGAAGAAGAAGAAGAAGAATGATGGACAAACCATTTTGTTCTTTCTCTGTAAATAATAAGTTCTAGCTAACCTAGCCTTGAAACTGTCAGGGGCTTTGAAAAGCTTTTCTTTCCAAAAAACAAACAAACAATCAAATGAAATCTCTTTCCACAATATAGACGTATGCTGTATCCAAGAAACCCACCTAAATGAAGGACACCGATTCAAAATTAGAGGATATCAATGTTTCAGATCAGACCGAAAAGATAGGAGCAAAGGAGGCATACTAACATTGGTAAGGAGTAAATGACAGCCCATGAAAGAGAAGTGTACATGAATGATGCTGAATATCAAATTATTCACATTGAAACAGATGATACAAAACTAGACCTCCTGAATTACTACTGTCCCAACAACCTCCCACTCAAACTCGACACCATTAATGTAACTGAAACATTTTTGGCATGTGGTGACTTCAATAGCCATTCACAGAGCTGGGGGTACGATCACATGGACCACAGGGGAGAAGAAATTGAGAACTGGCAGGATGAAAATAATCTTTTGTTAATAAATCAACCACAGATGCCCCTACATTCTACTCAAGAAGCTGGCATACAACTTCAACACCAGATCTAGCTTTCTGACTGGCAATCTACATGGAAACATAACCAGGACAGTGGGAGATCAACTTGGAGGAAGTGACCACCGCCCTATCTATCTCCAACTACAGGGAACCAGTGTACACAAAAATAAGACTCCACCAAGATGGAATTACAAAAAAGCAAACTGGATGCTGTACAAACACCGCACAAGTATTCTGGCATCACAAATTGAAACAAAAGACAAAGGCATCAACAAAATTGTGAAAGACTTTAATGCCTGCATCCTAAAAGCAGCAAAAGAAGCCACCCAAGAGGAGCTCGAAAGAATTACAAACCTTACTGGACACAAGAATTACAAAAATTACAAGATGAAGTTGAGGAAACCAGAAAAGAGGTCGAAACGAATCCGAACCAGCAAAATCACAACTTCTATCAAGCAGCAAAGGCAAAATTCCAACGAAGCAAAACTGAACTACAACGAAGCAGTTGGAAAGAAAAGACAAAATCTCTCAACTTTGAGAAAGATGGTAAAAAGCTATGGAGACTCACCAAACAGCTTAATGATGAAACAGACAGGGGAAATAACATTAGCCTTGTTGAAAATAATGACATTATCTCTGGAAAGAAAGCAGCGGATTATTTAGCTAGACAGTTTGCTGAAGTAAGCAACATACAAATTGGACCAGAGCAGCGACGGAATCTGAAACAAACAATCAAATGAAATCTCTTTCATCAAAATCAGTATTAGACTAAGTTTGTTTGAATTTGCATGTGAGCAGTAAGGTACAAAATGGCTTAAACACTTGAAAGTTGCCTACTTTGTGAAATGGAAATAACAATGCAGAAAATGATAATAAAAAATTACAACAGGAACAGTATGATGTAGAATAAAGTTGAGCAATGTTGTGACCCTACACAAAGGATGATACTTGATCAATGGATGTAGAATCACTTTATAATAAAATGGATTGTCCTTATCAAAGGCAATAGGATATTGATGATAGAAAGCGGCTTAGATACAAAAAGGTGAAAAAGTGTTGGAATAGAGAGGTAAGACAAGATGGATAAACCATTTTCCTCTCTCTCTCTGTAAATGGTAAGGTATAACAAGGAAATAAGGCGTTAGGTAAGGATGGATTCAAACGCACCATATAACCACCTCAAGCGATTGAGACACAGACGCTAATTTTATGCTTGCAGCCTGTAGTAAGCCAGTTGCGATGGCTAGATTGAATAAGATAACTGAGAATAAAAACTTTGTACTGAAAAACGATATTTGAAAGTGCCAACAAAGTGAAAACATTATGTTGTAGATTAGAAGGAAATAACAGATTGTTCAAAACAACAACTTTAGGTTGGTAAAAGAAAACAGCTTATCTAGAACAGGAACTTCAAGGTAGGACAAGATGGATAAACTATTTTGTTATCTTTCTGTTAATGCAAACTTTTATGTAGGTTAGGAGCTTTCAGAGCCTTTCATTAGAAAAGCCAAAAACGTTACATGTTACAAAGGTATGAACATCCAACATCTATTTGACAAATAATGTTCGTGTAAGCAGTAAGGTACAGAATGGCTTTAGTACTAGCAAGTAAACTAATCAAAGAAGTAAAACAAGATGGATAAACCATTTTTATATCCAGTTTTTCTCTTAAATAAAAATTCTACCTAGCCCTCTAGTGCCCAAGACTTGATTTTTTAAACAAAACAAAAAATGTTTTAAGTGAAATAAACTGCAGGAAGAGAAGTAAGGTAATGATAAAAGTGGGTTTTATTTGGAAAACAAATATTTTTATATCAATTTTTGAACTATGACAAATATGTCATATTGGGATCAAACACATGAGAAAAAACATACGCCACATCTGTCATGTTGGGAACATGGTCACTACATACAACTGAATAGCAAAACCATTGATAAAACACAATTGTGAATGAAAATGAATATGTACAGCTGTTGTTGATATTGTATACAGTATCTTATAGGATGCTTGAACCAGCGGGCCTAATATTTTCAGTAATAATTATGATAAGCGCGAAAAACTGTTCCTGCTCTATTAAGGCACAAATGGTGAGAACATTTTGAACACTTGAAATACGATTTCAAGGATAAATAGGAAATTTGCACAACTGCCTTGTGCTGTACTCAGCCCAGTGATTCATGCAATCGAATTGAACATCACAGACTGGATGGACCTCTGTAGGCTGTTGTGTTGGAGAACTTCACTGCGAATCTTCTAGAGAAGGACAGCCAGGCTACATTGTTGAGGAAATCTGTGAGCTTTCGTGGATTGATTTTCTCAAACGTCTTGTCCCCTGGCTTGATAATGTGCCTGTTTTATCCCTTTCGTTGGAGAGAGCAGTGTCGTCGGTAGAATAGCCATCTTGTCACGACATTCTCTTGCCCTCAAGTAACAAGCTATTACAATTA
>RQTK01001186.1:91317-99077 GCA_003991915.1 Elysia chlorotica | reverse complement strand
TTAATCTTCTACCACTCCATAAACATGGCTTTGATTTTCTCTTTTGCGTTTTCGTCAAAACGCTTGAATTGTACCACAGGCTCAATCCCTAAAACTGAGGATATAACATCGACTTTTCTGTTGTCGTACCATCTAACAACATCATTTCAGTCACACTCAACAAGACTGTCCATTGCTCCTTTTTCACCCTTTCTTAATTCCTTCATTGGCTTCAAACTGCACCTTTGGAGCCTATTTTTCCTCACACTTCCAACATACCAATGTCCCTTAGCCTTTAAAGCTTTTACAAGCTTCAAACTTGAAAAGAAATTGTCCCCAAATATCTTGTAATTTTTGCTTTCCTTTCTTGGCAACCGTTTTTCTCTTTTTGCAGTAGATGTACTGTTGGACGACTCATCATGATCACTTTCACTTGTGTCTGAGGAATCACTAGGGACATATTCACCCTCAGAATTGTCAAAAAAACACTTTCACATGGATAAACGCATTCTAGAAGGCCGTTGTTGCCATAATTGTTCTTTATCTCCATATCTTTTGAAAGAGGAATAAAAAACAAAGCGCGTGAATATCTTTCTTCAAAAGCACCAAATAGCATGATTTTTGTTACTATATTTTGGTCATTGATGCAAACAAATATATGACATTTTTTAAAAGATTTAGTTTTCTAGGATTTTTAATAACCACAACCTTGAACCATGCCTAAGAAAAGGTTGCCGGGTGGGACTTTCTAATCATGTCTCTTATTCCTATCCTAAAATTAACTTGACTTTTTTTTCATTTTAGAAAGTAAAAAAAGACACTTAAAATCTAGGCCCCCCTAAATGAAATTATCCTCCTGTTACTTAATTCCCATCATGACATGTCTGTCACAAAAGCTGAATGCATGTTCCCAACATGACACATCTGTTATACAAAAGTTTGGTGTGAAGTAGTGTTTTAAGGATTAAAAATTAAGTTTGTATAGTAAGAAACATATCAAAGTAAGAAAATCATTACAAATTGCAAAAAAAATCTGATAAACTTAATTGCAAAAATGTCCATATTTGATAAACTATGTAAACAAAAAGGCTGGTTGCAATCAAAACAGGAAGTTGATACAATGTCCATGTTCCTGGTTTGTTTGCTAGGAAGGAGCTAACTACTAAGGGGGAGACCAATAGGAACAATACAAGTTAAGAGAGTTACTCTTATTGTTAACCGTAAATAGTTTAAAATCAAATGACAAAAATGTCACACTGGGCATTAGAGGGCAAGGCTCGAAGCTGCTGGGGGCTTTAAAAAAATACAATGTAAGACTGAATATATTTCCATATGCATACAATGGTGATGTCTGACTTCGTTGTAGTTACAAAGTATGAACACTATAAGAGACAAAATAGCATTGAATAATACAATACAATTTCCAATAATACAGATGAAAAAAATAAATATAACAAGCGAAAAGAAAATATTAAGTTAAAATATAATTGTGGATTTTAGCATATTACAGAAAAAGTATTCTGGTTTCTTGTCAATGCCACTAGTAAATTTGAAAAGCATTTAAAGTGAGATGAAAGATAAGGGTAAGATAAGTCAATACATTATTAATGTTTCAAAGGGATATAAAAAAAAACCAACAAAACAGCAGGTTAAGGGATGAACATGCAAAATGTTTTTTTTACCAGGTTTAAATCCCTACTCAAAACCAGCATAAAAAGACTACAATTTTGTGAGCATATAAACAGAGATGGTGGAATAGAAAAACAAATATTGTGTAGTAAGATTTGTGGTGCTAAAGGCAGAAAAAGACGGCGCATGAAAAACAAGGACAGTGTGGCTGTGAATAGATCCACAAAGAGGAAGAAATCCCCCAACAATGAACTCAGTAGAACTGACAAAAGAGGAGGATGGAAGGCCATAATCGCCAGTGCCGACACCAGACCTGAAACATGGAGAAGAGTTGAGTTGAGTTCGTTTTAACGTCCAGCATCAGCACTATAGGCTATACTGTGGACGGGCCCCAACACGGACATCTGACAATTGTATGTGTTGCCACACAGGGCGGGGATACCATGACTCCTGTCTCAGCCAGTCACATTATACTGACACCGACCCAACCAGTAGGGAACGCAACCGCCAGGATTCAAACTCGGGACCTTTTGCGTCGGAAGCCGATGTTCTACCCCTGGGCCACCACGCCCCCCACACATGGAGAAAGAGTTGTCTTAAGTTTCTGTTGTAATCATAATGATCTATACATCTTAATCTATCAGTAATCTGGATTTTCTTTAAGGTCTTTTTTTTTTGTTAACACATCCAACTTGTGTCATTAAATTAACACACAAATTCTGAATTTTATTCAAGACAAAAAAAAAAACACACAAAAAAAATCAAATAAAGCAATCATAACAGATATATTGAATTTAGGTGAGCTATGGAGAGAAGGAATTGAGCATCTAGTAAAATAATTTTATGTGAAAAAAAAAACACTTATAATTTATTATGTATTCACTATTGGTATTAGTGAACAAGCAGCAAGCAAATTTTACTTGCATGTAAGTTGAAAGCTTTATATTCATTTTAAAGTTATATTGTTTCCATTCAAAGCCATTTTCAATCCAATTATACCTTATATGCATGCAGTTACAAAAAAATATTAGTTGCAAATATAGATTAATCATAATGTTACTGGAGTTACGATGATATTCAGAGAGGTCAGTACCTAGCATATGTGGCTCTCTATGAAACAATAATTGATTTCCCATTGACCTTGTTGGGAGAGAATAGTAGTAGCGGTTAAAACTTTTTAAAAATTAATAATTTTATAAACATACAATAATTAATGGTATGCAAACATAAAGAGTGTTAGGTCATTAGATGGTATGCAAACATAAAGAGTGTTAGATCATTAGATGGTATGCAAACATAAAGAGTGTTAGATCATTAGATCAGAGCCCAAGTAAGATTAAAAGCCTTTGGCAGAGGATAAAAACCTACGCGGAACACATGTGGTGTCATTCTGTTTATAAGTCTCTGTGGGACACTGACAGATGGAAGAGTTACTAGACGTAAGCACACAAACAGCTGTGTCAACACAGACATTTTCAGGACAGCTCTCTCCTATTATAGGCTCTGAAATAAATGCATGGCAGGTAGATCACAGACTTTTGCACAACAAAGCTTTACTAATGTTTGGTGTCAATAAATATATCTAAGAATGTACATTCATCAAAAAGAGTATGACCAGGGCTCGTGTGCAACTCTAACAATTATTTTTCAACTTAACTACGCTATGTTTATATGGTAATGGCTAATCGCTTAAGTTGATGGTATGCAACTGTTTTAACGACGCTCATGTACTTAGGTTTAGCAAAGCTAAGCTAACTTGGCTCAAACCAAGTATATATTCTTTCATAAAACAAATTCTTAAGATCTTCATAAAAAACATATAAAATATACTGAGAAGCTGTAATAATACAAGACATGAAAATAAGACAAAAAGGTAGCATGTTGCATCTTGGAAAGGCATCTAGACAAAACAGAAGGGAGCAGAAAAAAGGACAAGGGATATAGGGAAAGACAGAGAATAATTAAAGTATTTATTTCTAAATCTAAAGTGAAAGATAGAAAATAATCAAAATATTTCTTTCTAAACCTAACTACATCAAGTAAGCAAAAAAAAAAAAAAAAGTCATACATATTATTGCGACTCGGTGCGAAATACACCAACTAAAAAAAAAGTCATACATATTGTTGCGAGTCAGTGCAAAATACACAAACTAAAAAAAAAGTCACACATATTATTGCGAGTCAGTGCGAAATACACATTTCTGCACTAGGACAAACAACAGCATGATCAATATGAAACAATAAGAGAGACCATAGAAGGGAAAGGCTTAACCTTACTCTGTGTACAGTTGCTTGCAGATCCAGAGGAGTAATAGTAGCCATCAGCACATACACAGGTTCCACTTTCACATTTCAGGTCTTGATCACAAAGTGCAGATTGTGAACATGTTTCATTGTATCCAGCACTGGCAACAGCATGATTTCCCTGGAATCAGAAAATTATGTCCAGATGCTTTAAATCCTGAACCCTGTTGAGATGTTTTACACCCTGACAGGTTATGAACTAAGCAAAGGTGTTTTAGACAATGTCGTGGTTTTAAACAATGTCAGGATGTTTAAAATTATATAATGGTTTAAACGATGACAAGATGTTTTTCACTGTCTTACAGTTCAAACAATGTTTAAATGATTTAAAAGTGTGCCAAGATGTTTCAAACTCTGCCATGGGTTCAATTTAATATTTACAACTACTTATTAACTAACTTTTGAGCTACAATAAATTGCATAATCATAATTATAACTATGATAACAATAAAAAAAAGGCATCAACATTAACATGTTTGGTAATTTAACCACAATAGAGTATGGAACAGAATCAAAGATTACTTTTACCCTTTTACTAGTCAGTTGTGAAAAAAATGTTTTTGGTGAGCGATTCTTTATTCTTTATTGTCTGTTATGCTAATCCCCCCCCCCCCCCCCCATCCCCCCTCTTTCTCTCTCTCCCACTGAGAGAATTTTTTTCCTGCAATATCAGCTGTTAATATACCAATATCTGCATGAATTTGAAACAATCTATCAATATATTTTGCTCTGATGGCATTAGATAAGGATGTTTTCTAAGTCCACTACAGTTTTGCATATTTACCAAAGAACTGGCGCATAATATAAACAGTGAAGACAAGCAAGGCAAATAGTTCCTACCAGATGACTGTCTATATACTACTGTATCTTCTAATTGCCATTGATACAATTCTTATTTCTAACACCGTAATAGGACTCCAGCAATCCGACCTACAGGTTACTACTTTATGTCAATTTAGATACATGTAAAACCAAAATCGTTGTTTTCAGAAAAGGGTGCTTGTTAAGTAACTGGCTTTATGGAAATATGCCACTTGTAATTGTTGATTCAAACAAATATCAGGGAATAAGTTTCACAAATTTCACTTTAATGATACTAAGTAAGGACAAACTGACAAGTTATGAATTAAATGCCTAGTAGTAGTAGTAGTAGTAGTAGTAGTAGTAGTAGTAGTAGTAGTAGTAGTAGTAGTAGTAGTAGTAGTAGTAGTAGTAGTAGTAGTAGTAGTAGTAGTAGTAGTAGTAGTAGTAGTGGTAGTAGTAGTAGTACATGTACATGCACATGTACCATGTATCGATTCATTGCTTTCGTACTGCTTTTTGTGGAGAGACAGCTAGAATTCCCCTGCATATTATAGAATTCAATGCTCAAAATATTGGTGAAGACTTTTTTTTAAAAATGCCAGATTCCAGGATACTCAAGAGTATAAAATCTTGGGTAACTGATATCAAGCATATGTACTATGTTCAACTGAATTTGGTCATGTCTGGTTGTTTGAACTTGTTGGCAATGAAATTTCTTTCTGCAATGTTTTAGAAAAAGACTATGCCAGGCATTTAAATAAAATTGGTCTCCCAAGTTATCAAATAATCAAAGTACAACATTCTTTTCTTCATTCAAATCCTGGATCCATACTGAAGCATAATTGTTGGATACTAGCTTGCCAACAAGGTTAGAAAAACTGCATTAGCAATACTTTGACTCTGACTATCTGAGATCAATTGGCAGGTATTCAACAGACAATACAATCAAAACTGCAAATGAAATCAATCAATCAAACTGTCTGCTTGTCGGCCTGTCTCTCTCTCTTTTTCTCTCACTCTCTGAGTTTTAGACTTACCAATATGACACAGAAGATCACAAAGGAAGCATATGTGGCCATCTTAGTTCTCCAGCCTGAAGAGTTTTCTAAGATTGAAACTCTATGCCTTTGTGAACATTCAACTTCTTTAGCACAGGAGAACTGCAGAGATACGCCCTGTTTTTTATATAAGGAAGAATTAAAAAAACAACAACAGTCTATCATTGCCATTTCAACAATTCCTTACCGCATCTTGTTTTAATAGTTCCATCACCTGATCACCGACAGGCTGATAAGTTTCCTCTTTACTTTTTAAAATTCTCTTTATTTGGAGTGAATAGATGTACATGTATACAGTATCCATTTCTTGTGACTCATTGCTGTCCACATTCTTTCTTCCTTCTTTCTGAGCGAAAATTTAAATATTTCTATCTCTGGATCTCAGAACTCTTTAATAGTGTTAGCACCAGACCTATAGTATAAATGTACTTTGTATCCACCAATTCATTCTAAGCCAATTTTTGTGAGATTTTGATTGAACAACTACATGGGTGGGAGAAAAAAAATTCAAAAATCCTGCAGAACAAGTGAATTTTGGTCAATTTACTGGAAAAGCCTGCAACCCATCACAAGTTTTTTTTCTTAAAAATCGGTATATCGTACCACTGCAGGCCTGCTTTTTATACAGATTATTTAAAACAACAATAAAAAGAACATTAGAAATCCTAATTGAACCAATGATTGCACCTTTACAAGCTATATAATGTTCTGGAAAAGTATTTTATCCTCCATTTCTCTTCTTATTCTTTAAATTCTATTTTGCCCTGCCTTCTTTTCTTCTTTCTCTCCTGATTTTGGTTTCTCCTCTCTCTCTTCCACTGCTTTAGCTGATTTTCTGTATGGCGGCCTTCATAGCGGGCAGGTAATATGGCCCCTGTGACTCCCCATTAAGATAAGGCACAACAAAAATGCTGCTCTTAGAGCCTCATGGGGTGCACTAGAAACCCAAAAAAGTGAGAAGATTCAAAGCTTCACTATCCGCAGATAGGTTTTGATTTCTTTTAAAAAAATAGCTTTGGAAGTCAAAAAAGATGTAGATCTAGTGTCTTTTAAGCTGTGAAAATGTGGGCTGAATTTATACACACTTGTTTCCGTCAATATTTTGCTATACAAACTATATTATATATAATTTGTATCATATTTCTATTAAAAAAAAATGAGTTTTAACTCCTTGTGTGGCAATATTTTTTTTTCACACTGTATTCATTTATATATTCTTGAGAACTAAAAAATGTGTTACATTAGGAGACGTTTTGGCATTGCTTTCTTCACAGTTTAACCAAATTTTTTTTTTTTAAACAAAAAAACTCAAATGCATAGCAAAATTTGGATAAAAAACACTACATTATATAATAAAAATTATGTTTATATTTATAAAGCATATATACGGGAACTCAATAGGTTTGGATGAGTTTATACCGATTATATTTAGTGTATAGGCCTATCTGTCAAAATCTTGCTATGATATATATCATTAAAAAATTATAAAGCACTTTAAAAGATAAAGTGTGTGTAGTCACTGCCCATAGATACTGGACATATAAACACAATCCAATTACGTGTGTTGGGTACATTTATTTAATAAATTTAATAGTTAGATCTGAATCTCCATCTAGATTTTTTTTTCTCATGAATATGATCGATTGACTTATTGGGGTCTTTTGTGTTTCAATGTTGGATCAAAATCACTTGAAGTTATGAACAGTAAGTGGAACAAGAAAGAGGTTCAAATTGAGATGAAATTGACAGATTGGGTGTTAGATTCTTGTCCTTTTCTAGATCTAGATCTAGATCCAGATGAATATTGACTTGAGATTCTAGTCTAGATCTATAAATCTAGATCGCCAGATCTAAACAGTAGCTTACATTGTGATTATAATTGGATCTAGAGATCATAGACTCGATTCTCTCAAAGTCATTGGGTGGTAGATCTAAATCTAGATCTAGATCTAGATTTTCTAGAATCTAGGTGTAGGCCATATAGCT
>RQTK01001186.1:66317-86317 GCA_003991915.1 Elysia chlorotica | reverse complement strand
TGTTGTTGTTGTTGTTGTTGTTTTTGTAAGTATTTGCCAAGTACTTAAGTTTTAAATGTTCTTTGTTGCAAAAACACGAAAAGTTGAAAATAACACTGGGGTGTGGATTTAAATTAATGATTGTGTTATGAGTTGAAAAAAAGTAAAGACACATGAACTTAGCAGGAACTCGTCAGATTACTTTAAAAAACCCAACCGTTTTTCAAAAATTTGATGGTTCTTGGCCATTTAGCGGACCATGACCATATACAATCTTGTAAGAAAAAACTTGAAACACGTCTTGGTTTTGAAACACAGCTTAAACTGGAACGCTCGTTTAAGAGTGCATAGCCTTTACTAAATGTAAAGATGAAAGGCTTTTTATTTCCGTGTTCTTATTTCATGTAGCCTCTATGACAATTAGATACAAATGCACTGATTTTTGTATCCACAAGACTATAAAAGTATATACTTTTTAGATGGTAGAATGGGTTTCAAAAACTACTTCATAGAATTAATAATGCTTAAGGTTTGATTCTATAGTGTCAAGCTAAATATATAGACGTATTTAACGAATTTTTAAAACGTGAAATAAAAACAACACTGACATGTTTATCTTATTAGTTGACTAAATGAAAAACATGTAACCTTTAAACCGTATGAAATGGGGAAGAGACAAATACACTGCTATTTAAAGAGATATAAAGACATCGAGAGAGGATAAATTATAGAGGGAGAGAAAGAAAGGGAGGGATAGAGAGAGAAAAAGAGAGAGGGAAAGAGAGACAGGGTATGGAGGAAATTTAGACCATACCCACAAACATAAAAAAAATTATAGAAATAAATTAGATGCAGGTTAAATTCTATTTTCCTGTAGGCCTACTAAGCCTTTATAATAATAAAAACAACAACAACAACAACAACAACAACAACAACAACAACAACAACAACAACAACAACAACAACAACAACAACAAACAAAGTCAAAGTACAATATTATATTTATATCTGGAACATTTCGTAGCTTCATCTTGTGCGGTTTAAAAGATTTTGGTATTCAAATATGTTGGACATCGCTCCATTATTATAAAAACAGGCTGTGAAAGTATGAAACTGATATGTTAATTAAAAATTGATTAGAAGTTGATAATTATTAGTATTATAAATAAAAAAAATTCTCTGGAAAATTTATAATTATAATGTAAAATTTGAAATTTTAAAGTGAAACAGTTTGGAATTGATAACATGTCTAAGTTTGAGACGAAGACAAAAATAATATAAAAAAAAATAAATAAGAACCCATAAAATTCGTGGGGACTCTAGGATAGATAAAACTAAATGAGATGGATTATGTCGATAGATAAGGGGGGTCATGGAGGCAAAGAGGTTCGACTTGTGACACTTTTTTTTTTCGTGCGTTTTAACATCGCAAATATAACATCGCAGGTCTTTACATATGCCACAACCAGGAAGTTGTTAAAATAAGCACTACCGGTACCTCAGTTGACATGGCTATTTATCCGGCAATATTGAAAGAATACATTGAACTGAATAAGACAACTGTAGTCAAACACCACAATTTCCTTCCTGGTGCACTACGATGTCTTGAGTGTAATGAATCAAACCAACAGGATTCCGCCGATGTAACAAAGTTAGTGCATATATTTTTGTATTACCAGGCTAAGCAACATTGATACCACTGTGTATTGATGACTAGACATTTGGAGATAAAAACATGTAATATAAGATTGTTCGTCTGTCGAGTTTTCTGTACTTTATTTATAAATAATCATTATTTTGTAGTACTTTTGTAATCTTGTATGTTTGCCTGATGTTTGTTGCTTTTTTATTATTGTTGTTGTTGTTGTTGTTGTTGTTGTTGTTGTTGTTGTTGTTGTTATTGTTGTTGTTGTTTTTGTAAGTATTTGCCAAGTACTTAAGTTTTAAATGTTCTTTGTTGCAAAAACACGAAAAGTTGAAAATAACACTGGGGTGTGGATTTAAATTAATGATTGTGTTATGAGTTGAAAAAAAGGAAAGACACATGAACTTAGCAGGAACTCGTCAGATTACTTTAAAAAACCCAACCGTTTTTCAAAAATTTGATGGATCTTGGCCATTTAGCGGACCATGACCATATACAATCTTGTAAGAAAAAACTTGAAACACGTCTTGGTTTTGAAACACAGCTTAAACTGGAACGCTCGTTTAAGAGTGCATAGCCTTTACTAAATGTAAAGATGAAAGGCTTTTTATTTCCGTGTTCTTATTAATTTCATGTAGCCTCTATGACAATTAGATACAAATGCACTGATTTTTGTATCCACAAGACTATAAAAGTATATACTTTTTAGATGGTAGAATGGGTTTCAAAAACTACTTCATAGAATTAATAATGCTTAAGGTTTGATTCTATAGTGTCAAGCTAAATATATAGACGTATTTAACGAATTTTTAAAACGTGAAATAAAAACAACACTGACATGTTTATCTTATTAGTTGACTAAATGAAAAACATGTAACCTTTAAACCGTATCAAATGGGGTAGAGACAAATACACTGCTATTTAAAGAGATATAAAGACATCGAGAGAGGATAAATTATAGAGGGAGAGAAAGAAAGGGAGGGATAGAGAGAGAAAAAGAGAGAGGGAAAGAGAGACAGGGTGACCTATTTTTGAACCTAAATAAACATGAACACAACTTTTGATTTCTTTAATCATTTGTAAAATTGGGGATTTATACTCGAATCAATAATTTACTAAAATTGCTGTTTCTCTGCTGATCTTATCAGATATTAGATCTGTTCTATACATGGCTTTTTTACCCAACGGTACCTGAAGATTCAGGCATAATTTTATTTTCCCACCCTAACACCTCAATATTTATTTACTTCCTTGTTCTACTGTTACTACAGGCTATTAAATACCTCAACCGTACAGGACAAGAACTCCATTTCTTTGATTGGGGGAACTGGACCTCCATTCCTGTTAAACGTTTTATGAGGCTTAGGAAAAGCTATAGGGCGCGGAGCGGGATACCCAGGACTTGATCGTTCATATCATAGGCCTACTGACGCCGATCTAACTAAAAGGAGAAATACGTTCCCTAGACTGAAACTCGAACCACAACCCCCCTGCGTCAGAGTTGAGTTAAGTTGATTAAACGTCCAATTAACCTCAGCACTATATGTGCTAAATAGTGGACGGGCCCAGCGTCTAAATCTAAAGACATGGCGGCGAGACCTGGACTACTGTCTCAGCCAGTCACATTATACTGACACCGACACAACGAAATCGGGCAAATGTATTTTTGACCGATCATAGGAACTGTGAACCTCCCGATTTGGAGACCAACGCTTTGTCACTTGAGCCACTTCACCTTCCTCCTGTGTTGGAAACCGGTCCACCCCTTCAAATAACTAAATGAACACGTATTATTATTATTTATGCTAACAGCTTGAATCAACTATCTATGCACAACGGCGTACGATTCTGGTTACTTAAGAATGACAAAAAGTTGACAAAAATATTAAGTAATCAAAAAAAAAAAAAAAATATGCTCAAATAACGTTCCGAAATGGACCACATGAGAAGAGCAATATTGGGACCGCATTAATTTTAGTTACACACAGCATGAAGTATCTTAAATGGTTCGTGATATTCGACCTATCTTGGTAGCTAACATAGATCTCGTATCATTTATAAATTTAAAACATTTTTAATGTTAGAGATAAAGTCAGCCACGCCATTCCTTGAGGTTAATCATTGATGAAAAAATTAGTTTAGATTTACCCTTGACTAAAGCCTACTATTCTTTTAAGACCAACAACATATAATGATCTTTATAAGCGTAAGCAAACATAATCTTTAAAGCTAAAAAATGTCAAGATAATTTATACAAACTTTCCACAGCCACCCATCGTAGGATTTGAACCTCTAGTAACATTGGCCTGAGCTTTACCTTAAAGTCTAAACCAACGACTTACATAAATGGCATGGCTATCACATCATAAAGCTTAATCATCTTACCCAGAGATACCCATAGCAGTGTCTAAGCATAAATAAGGTCACATCATTCATTGACAAAATAGTACTGAAATAAAATAATATAATATGAGCATTTTTACATCACATTGTTCATTAGCATGGTTAAGCTCATCAATATAACAAGTGCAGTCTTTCTCAAAGCCTGAACCCACCAACCCCTCCCACCAAAAAAACAAACAAACAAAACAACAACAACAACAACAACAACAACAACACAAAAAACACAGACAAAAACAAAACAAAACAAACTTGTCAGATCAGAGATAAGCTAGTTCTTATTTCCCACCCAATGCGATCATACTTTTGTTCATTCCCTCATTTGAAGAACTGTCATCACCCAACCCTGTCTGATCCATAGAATAAAGCCTTTAATAAATAGCATTAATACTTATTATTAGGATTGAACACAATTCACCAACGATAAATTCAGAAACACCATTAACAGCTCACACTCAAATTAAAATATTTTGAAATATCTTAGCACCCACATCTCTCCAATGGCCTTACCAAAAGAGAAATGGCGGCTTTACCCAAAGAATAACCCCTGCTCAAATCCATAGTCAAATGATGGAACAAGATCCATCATATATTGTGCAGACTAGCAAAACACGGATCTTCAAGCACTCACAGTGCTCATTTAGACCAGAAACCATAGCGAACACTTGACACATTGCGCTTACATACAAGCATTGACAACCCGACTTTGGTAATAGAACAACAGTTATCTTACTTTGACCACAGGCAAAAAGGAATCGGTGACACCAATTATGCTCAAACTTTCCATCACAGCAAAAAAACAACAACAACACAACAACAAACAATTATCAGAATTTGTCGCATGTATACAGCCAAAACAATTGCCCATCTCTGTGTCGCCAGTACAGGAAAAATCGCGTCTTATTTCCAATACAGCGAAAAACACCATTGTCAAAATAGATTTCATCAAACAGCACCATTATTATACTCATGTCATTAAAATACTCATGGAGTCCCATAAGTTCCAACTTAGTCTAACCAATACAGAAAAAAAACAACCTTCAGCAAATATGTCCCGTCAATACACACTTTCTCTTTTATATTTACATTTCCTCAACATTGGACATTTCCTAACAAGTCTAGGTCCCTTAAATCACTTTAGAGAATTCAGCACCTTGAAGTTTGGCCTTAATAAGTATTGTTTCCTGAGATAAAGACACTTCAACGTCCAAACATATTTTTTTTGTCATTCATAATTAATAATTATATCTAGTGTGATGTCTTTCGTGCAATAACATTATCTTTGTTCTATATGCCGACTGTCCTTACAAATAAATAATTGGTTCAAAGAAAATTCACTTCGCATATTTAGTGATAAGAAATATTTCTTTAATTTATTCTTTTTTTTTTCCTTTGCATGACCATTGATTTCCCGCACATGTTCCTTGATAGGAAGTCGAATCTCTACTCGAGCTGCAGCCCCTTGTTGGCGCCTCATTCCTGAAAACCAAAGCGCCCCGAGCGTGCCCATGAACTGCAGCCTCTCGAAGGCGCCTCATTCCTGAAAGTCGAACCTCTCCATGAGTTGGAGCCGCTTGAGGGCGTCGCTGACGATGCAGAGGTCTCCCCTTAGCTCGCTGACCACTGTGGCGATACCTCTGGTGCTGTCTAGCACGTCCACCGACTCTGTGTACGGGTTGTAGCGCACGGCGAACGGCCGCCGGATCGTCCCCGCGAATTGTCTGGGGGAGGACATAGGAATTCGATGATAATTTACAGAGATCATGACAGCGTATAGGGGTTAGTCCCGCCAAGAAAAAGGAGTAGGGGAATGGGCAGGAGGAGAACGACGAGGAGGGGAAGAGTTGAGTTGAGATGATTGCTTAACGTTCAACGTCAGCATTATAACAGAAGGGGAAGAGGTTGATAAGCATCAGCAGCAACAGCGGAAGAAGAAGAAGAAGAAGAAGAAGAAGAAGAAGAAGAAGAAGAAGAAGAAGAAGAAGAAGAAGAAGAAGAAGAAGAAGAAGAAGAAGAAGAAGAAGAAGAAGAAGAAGAAGAAGAAGAAGAAGAAGAAGAAGAAGAAGAAGAAGAAAAGTGGGTCTGAAGAGCAACACAAAGACAACGACGAAGACCAAGAGTGAAATTGTGGCAGCATACAAATTAAAAAGAAAAGTAAATTTTAATTATAATACATGTATATGCAAACGTTTAAATTTGATTTCTAGAGAGATCGACCTATAGATACCCACTCGGTAAACTAAAGAAGTTGACCCTGACATAATGTCAATAAGGAAATTATCGGAAAGATAATTTTTCCCTTTAGGTGAAAATAATTATACTGTGCTGTGGTAGAATACAATAAAGGTGAACATATTTTTTTTTCTGGGTTACGGGGTCCAACAATAAAGCGCAACGCAACTAATCGGAAGGCTGTGGTTCGATCCCGTATCTGGTCTTCCCCAATACATGTTGGACCGGTGACAGTATAATGTGACCAACGGATACAAGAGTCATGGTATCCCCGCCCTGTCTGACTTTAATATTGGGAATCGTTGGCATACGATCCTTCGAGCGAACTTGTGAAACCATCTTGTGTGCGTGATTAGTTGAAACACCATAATTATGCTACGGAGTTTGCCGTGTAGGCTACACACCACCAGTCTCAGTCTGCCTCGAACGTCATGAGCCCTGCTTTAGATTTTATTATTAATTTTTTCATCAAGCAATAATGTCCGCGTTAATAATGCTTCTTCTTCTTCTTCGTTCACTTCAAAATGACTAGTAAATATCCTAGCGTGAGTTATCAAGACTACTGATATGCCCTTGTGGTGCACCTATTTGTATCACATTTAATTTGTTTAGCTTTTTTGGCTTTAAACTTCTATCTCTACAACTATGTTTTACCATTTTAGTTGCGCACAGTGTCCCAAAATCGAAGCTTTATCTCTATTAGTAATAAGTATAATCTTAAAAAAAAAAACATTTTATATCCGTACAGTGTCCCAAAACCTGAGCGAAGCCGGGCACCCCAGTTAGTATATATATAGGCTAATTGTCTTCGTCTCAAACTTAGACATGCGATCAAATCCAAACCGCTCCACCCTAAAATCCCAAATTTTGCAGTAAAATTACAAATGGGCCAGAGAATTTTAGAGTCATAAAACTAATAACTTCAAACGCCTAATCAATTTTTAACGAAAATTAACGAATTAATAAAACTAAAAATGTATGAAAAAAACAACAACGAACAGACACAACAATTACTGCTTCCTCCCTTCCTTGAACAACAAACAAATCGAAAGTGTTATAAATATTGGTTCTTTTTATTTTCTATGTGCGTGCGCAAATTTTAATGCGCAAAGTGCACCGTTTTCATAGAACGCTTGGTTAATTATTAAATTCTTATTATAAATTATTAAGCCTACTTTCATTTGATGCAACCTCTTCAAGCAAACAGATTAAGTTCCTAAAGTTAGATTCACAATATTGAGTTCAGCACAGTTTAAATTTAGCTGTAATACTTTTGTTTTGTCCATCCTACAGTCCCCACAAATTTCGTGGGTTCCCAGCTAGTCACTTTATACATCACTACGCCATCGTTTCCATATCTTTTAGAGTCCCTTTTTATCAGCTTTCTTGAAGATCGCTATTGGTAATGTTTTTGTTCAATGATAAAACATAGCCAACAGGCGGGCGATGGGCGAAAATAAACAGAGGGACAAAATAGAGAAAGAGAGAGAAAGAGTGGGAGAGAAAGAGTGAGAGAGAGAGAGAGAGAGAGTGAGGGCGAGTACTTTAAGTGCTTTAAAAAGGAAACGTAAGAAAAAAAAATTCTAATGCGATGTACAATCTCTAGGTTTCTCGTGGAATCTGATGCGGAGAAGGTGGCTTTAGCCTAGATTCGAACCTCGGATCCCCTGTTTCCCAAAAAGAAAGCACTACCATTTGAGTTGCACGACTGTGTTCCCCAGATCGCCTGAACTTTCGTAGGAAACCAAATTCAAGAGAATGTTCCTTCTAGTTTGGCATATGAAGGAACGTGTCAACGTATGTGCCTGTGTGCAGTGTGTGGGAACTACGAGTCTTGTCCGTGTGTGATGAACCAAAGAAACCAAACAGCAGATTAATTTGTGCTTTTTAAGACGTCGGCACGGAAGAAGATCATGGTGACGCACATGAGGCAATGATATAGTTATATACAAAGGAACTAATTCATGCCTTCGTATTTACCGTGCATGGAAAATAAACGTTATAAACATTGAGCAATGGAGTTGTTTTCCGTGGCCCATGCCTTAATAGTACGTGGAAATTTATAAATGTTGATTATTAATTTTAACGGCATATTGCTAGTGTCAATGTTCTAAAACTAACTTGCTAAAAGCTTGTAAGTATTCAGGGAAGTTTATTAGTCACTGTGGGCAGTACAGAGAAAAGGAGTTTATCCGTTGCTTAAGGAGATAAAGGGAGTTTATCGGTACAAGGCAGTTTATCAGTAGCTGAGGGCGGTACATGTGAATTTACAGGGTCTGAGGGCGATACAGTTCAAGCAAGTTTATAAGTGGCTGAGGGCAGTAAAAGTTGTTTAGTAGTGGTTGAGGGCAGTGCGAGGAAGTGTATTAGTGGCTAAAGGCAGTACAAAACAAAATAGTTTATCATTGGCTGATGGCAGACCAATGAACTGTGTAGACAGCACACGATAGTTTATCGATGAATGAAAACAATACAAGGAAGTGTATCAATGACTGAGGACAGTAGGTGGGACGTTATTGATGACTGAGGACAGTAGGTGGACGTTATTGATGACTGAGGACAGTAGGTGGACGTTTATTGATGACTGAGGACAGTAGGTGGACGTTTATTGATGACTGAGGACAGTAGGTGGACGTTTATTGATGACTGAGGACAGTAGGTGGACGTTTATTGATGACTGAGGACAGTAGGTGGACGTTATTGATGACTGAGGACAGTAGGTGGACGTTTATTGATGACTGAGAACAGTAGGTGGACGTTATTGATGACTTAGGACAGTAGATGGGACGTTATTGATGACTAACAGTGTGTGGGCCTTCATCGGTGACTGAGGACAGTTGGCGGGAGTTTGTCGATGACGAAGAGCAATGCAATAGAGTTTATCGAAGGCTAAAAAACAAACAGTAGACGTGGCAGCAAGATTGGGATGATGGTCTTTAGCGAGAGATAATTTTAAAATCGAATGAGTATTCATCGGGCAAAAATAAGAACACACAAAAAGACTTCCCAGAGAACTTAAAAACTCGAGGCACACAATGAAAAAGCAACAACAAGGTAAGTTTAGAATGAGATTGTTTGTCTTTGTTGGTTTCATTGTTAACTCTGCGACAAAAGCTTTCTTCAACTTAGTTGCAGTATTTCATTTTGATATAAAAATGTTGCTTAATAAAAAATACCTTTGCCCCTGCTTCAAAACAGACGCAAGACTACAGATAAGAAAAGTATTATCATGATTGAATTTGGGTCTTGTTTACCTCATCTTGTCTTTTGCCTCCTCGAAGCTGTCCGTGTAAAAGTAGACATCTTGGAAGGTGGTGATCAGACACTCCTGCTTGCACATGTGTAGCGGCTCGAACACGTTCTTCACGGCCTTCTCGCCAAGGGCGTGCTATGTAAATAGGTCAAGGTCACGGTTAGTTTGGATGATGGTTAAGCATGGTATGTTATGTGAACGTGAGTAATTCATCTGTGATGTATTGATAAAGAGGAGGGAAAATGAAACATTGGATAGATAGATAGATAGATAGATAGACAGACAGACAGACAGACAGACAGACAGATAGATAGATAGATAGATAGATAGATAGATAGATAGATAGATAGATAGATAGATAGATAGATAGATAGATAGATAGATAGATAGATAGATAGATAGATAGATAGATAGATAGATAGATAGATAGATAGATAGATAGATAGATAGATAGATAGATAGATAGATAGATAGATAGATAGATAGATAGATAGATAGATAGATGGATGGTTGTTCGTATTTGATAAGATTGTTGTTACGTGTATAGACTAACCTGAGTCTTGAACTTAGTTCAGCGCTGCGTGTCACACCTATGACCTACATTAACCTCCTGGCACACCCCTCTGTCTATCCTCCTCCTCTCCGCTTTACTCACCGCACCCACTATAACTGTGGTCCCACCCGTGTCATTGTTAGAGTCTTGTTCAGTCCACCGACTTGTAAGCTTCTTTAATAAAGTTATCTATAATCTGTGCATCGTTTTCTGTTCGTTCAATGTAGAGTTGTTAATAAACCTCGAACCCTAATCTAACCGCAACAATATTGTGGCGGTACGTAACAATTGTTTTTGTTACTCTTGAATGCTTTGATGATAATTCAAATGCTTCTTCTAGTTTGGTTGATATCGAGGGGTCGAAGTCGCATAATTATGTCGAAGCATATCATTGTGTGACAGTTCCTGTTGTGAATGCTGTGGAACGAGTTTATTACGTCTGCTCTGTTCTTCCATTGGTTCAATGTTGTTTTGGGTTTGACTTCTTGTACGATTTTCTCTACCATTTGTTTACTAATTTTGCCGAGCTCAGATTTACATGGATTAATAAATCGGCAACTTGGTTTATTCCTGGATTATGAACGCTTCTCTCCTTGCACTAAGTTTGCAGTAGTGTTGATTCTATTACTGAGATATAGTCTCTCTGCAATGTTTTTGTCCTCACTTGTGGCTTAATATACCGCCTCTTCCGTCGATTTTTTGTATTCTTTGTGTATGTTTTTTTGTTAACAGACTTTCGTGTTGCTGAGTATTAAATTTGTAATAGCTGTTCGTTTTATCAGCAGCGATCAAAAGGTGGTTACTATTTTTTATCTTTCTCATGTCATATTTAGTCTTCTCTGGAATTTCTTGTTGATTTTTCTGAATTTTATTTTCTCAATTAAGGAGGCTATTACACATACACAATCTTTCAGTTCTGTGATGAAAGATGTGACTACTTTGAATTAAATCCGTAGGTCTCCTTATTCGGTGTTTTAATTTTAGGTGTTAGGAAGAAGAATGTTTTATATCGTATGTTCTTGAAGAATTTCTCAGTTTTTTAAATAAGGATTTAGGATACTTTTTGTCGTTGCATATTGGAGTATCCGAAATTGATTTGTTCTAGCACTTGATCTGTATTGCAACTTGGGTTCAAGTCTAGATCAAGATTCATTGTCCTCAATAGTGTCCAACAGTCTTACTGGAGCTGGGTTGTTTGGAGATTTACTTTGGACACCTAAATAAAGTGATCAACCGTGGAAGCTTTATATATTATTAAATTGTCCCACCTTAAAAGTGTGGCTATTTCTCGGGACATAAGTGTTTCGAGCAACCTAATCAGTCACTCTCTTCGGACGTCTGGCGTTTGGTTGTGTGTCTCTGGCCTTTTTGTAGCGCTTGGGTTTCGGTCACCTCCTTAAAATTTTGTGGTAAGTATTTTGAGCAGTGCGGACAAGTACAGTACAGTTATCTCCGTTTTTTTGAGGCTGGTTGTTAGTTTAAGGATACTGGATTTTTCCTAAATGCACAGGTTGCACCGCTCGTTTGCTGAGGATTAAAGTACTGCTGTTTCAATTATGCCCCATGAAATTTGGTAGCCAATTTTTTTTTGTCTTTCGCTAAGTGTCGTTGCTGATTTCTTATGTTTTAATCTGAAGCGTGATGTGTGCTGATTGTATCTTGTTTTGATTTCATTTGCTGTGTATTTTAAAGATTTTTACTCGTCGGTGGCTCTGTAAACAACTCGTTTTGAGAGGCAATGATCATCGAGTGGGCATGGCGCTGTATTCCAGCAGTTACATGTTTGTTTGTTTTTTCTTTTTCGTTTGCTTTAGTCTTTTCGGATATAAAGACTGGCTGTATTGTTGTGGCCATTGATAATTTGCTTTACATTTGGCATGCAGCTGTAATTTAACTTTAGGGTGCTTTTTCGTGAGAACTTTGTGCAGTTTGTTGCTTAGGGGGAAGCACATGTTTAAAAGTCCGAAATATTTTTATCCCTAAGTTTGTACATGTACTGACATTTAAACTAAAAGGGGAGTTGTACCAGATGATATTTCTCTTTATTGTCTTTTTTGTATCTTTTGTTGTGTCGTTTGCGTTATGTTTTTGCAAATATATATATAGGAGTTTCAGTTTCTGTTTATACCGTTTTCGTACAGGGCGGCGTTGTGCGGTTTTGATGGTTGCTATTTTTTAAATCTTTCTTATGTCATTTTAGCCTTCTCTGGAATTTCTTGCTGATTTTTCTGAATTTTATTTTCTCAATTAAAGAGGCTATAACATATACAAAACTTTCAGTTCTGTGATGAAAGGTGGTGACTTCGTTGAGTTAAATCCGTAGGTCTCCTTACTCGGCGTTTTAAAGTTACGGGTATTTCAGTTTCTGTTTGTATCCGCTTTCGTTTCGATATTGAGGTGTTGGTTGCGAAATGAGGAAGAGGACTACAAGTTCACATATTTCTGCACCGTCGAAGTTTCCCATGGTCACATCGCAATTTGAGCTCTTCTTGCACCATGGTTGTCCGTCTTTGAATAAAGTTGGTTTTAAGATGTGCATAATTAAAGTGCTTCTTGTAGGAGATAAAAAGAAAAATAGATAGATAGATAAAAGAGACAGACAAATAGATAGATAGATAAAAGAGACAGACAAATAGATAGATAGAAAATTAATTCATTGATGACTAGATAAATAGATAAACAGGTGGATAGACTGATAAGCAGTTCGATACATAGATGGATAGGAGACTTTTGGAGGATCATACATAGTACTATGCGGCCAACATTTTACAATTACAAATTCTATAACGCTAGTATACCTGACTTTTACAACATAAGCTATTAAGGTCAACTCTGATGTAAGTTGGTCGCAATGAAATAAAATTGAAAAAAAAAATCAAGTTTGTGTGTGCTTCAATGATAAAAATGCCCGTTGCCTCGAAGATTGAGTTGATTGTGGCCTCGATAATTAAAGCCATTGTTTAAGGATACATTTGGTAATTACTTCAAAACGACATAAAGCAAGGGTTCAGGCCGATGTTTCGGTTCAACATGTCTGGTTATTTGCATTTTTTTTTAGATCTGATTAAATCAGTCCAAAGATCTTTCAATTGAATTATTTGGCCTGAAATTTACTGCAAGTAACACAAAACGGATCTTAACATGTACGGTCCTTTCCTTGTTATGTTAAGGGGAATTATCGTAATCAAACTACACTTTCAGATAGTTAGTAGAATTAAAGGCATGGGAATATCCATCTCCTACCAGCCTTTTACGGTGCTGCTAAATATTATTTGGCATGAAAATCCTAAAATCCTCATTCGTGTACGTTAACTCTCAAAGCTCTTCGTGGAAGGATCTCAAAAACCAAAAAATTGAAACTTGATTTAATACTTATTCTATTTTTAGCGCTTCAATCCCAATGACTTTTATAAAGCAATTCGCCGACTTATATTGTCTAGTAACACGAATCTATGAAACGTCTCGATGGAGATCTAATCAATGAAACAGCATACATTCTAACTCAGTGATAGTGTGATAGCTCTACAAGCTTGTGTGCTAAAGGGAGATAACACTCACCGAAAGTTCGCTGATAGAAGAGAGTAATCCCGCACCGTAGGCTCTCAGCTCGCCGTCTTGCTTACAGAGACCGAACTCCACTGAGAAAAAATAGCACTGAAACAGAGAAGGTTGTACCACTTGCATCTTAGATTTATAAAATAATACGACATTTAGAGTCTGATTTTATACTTTATAAATCTACATACGGGTAGAGACTAGAAGTGGAGTGAGTATATTCTATCGTAAGTATCTTCAACCATCTGTGCAATGTGATGGTGATCCCATTGAGCCTTGCCGTTGAAATCTTGAAGGCGTCATTGACTGACGCTCTCTCTTGGATAAGGGAAAGTAGAAAGGGTTGAATGTGGGAAGGGTACAGACAAGATCTTCTTTTTCCAGTATTTTCAACCCCGTGCAACGTCCTGGTGATCCCCTTGAGTCTTACCGTGGACAGCTTGGCGACGTCATTGTCCGAGGCTCCCAGCGAGGCGAGTCCGATCTCCTGGCTGAACTGGGCGAACGAGGGGTCAGCCAGGAGGGGCATGTGGCCCATCAGCTCGTGACAGCAGTCCCTGTGAGGGAAAAAGGGGGGGGGGTAGAAGTGGGTACTCGATATCACCACGAGGATCAGTATTGTTACCTTATTCACTTTTATCATCATTATGAATCACTAACACTATCATCATCATCATCATCATCATCATCATCATCATCATCATCATCATCATCATCATCATCATCATCATCATCATCATCATCATCATCATCATCATCATCATCATCATCATCATCATCATCATCATCATCATCATCATCATCATTACCATCATCATTACCATCATCATCAAATCGTAAGAGACTACTTTTATATAAAAATGTACAGCAAAATGCACATTGTTATTTTTCCATAACGACATGGCATAACAAGTGAGTATCTTTGAAATCAAAAGTATTTTTACCATTCCTTCTTCATCTACACCAACAACAATGACAATCATGGCGACACGACGACAGCAACAACATTAACAATTACATTACAGCAATGCCAATGAAACAAAAAACGATAACGACATATAATTATTCCAAAGTATACAACAAAAGTTAGAACACAAATATAGACGACAACGGCAATGAAAACAAAAACAACCACGAAAATCAGAATGACGAGAACCCAAAAAGTCAATAATAATTCCGGCAACGACACGAGAACGGCGACAATAATAATATCTACAATGAGACAATGACAACGACCATAATCAATCCAACGGCATAGAGAGAGGAAAAATCTGAGCCCAGTGAGCCCTTTACTCACGGCTCCGGTGTGTAGAACGGGTCCGAGCGGTGTCGGATGTACTGGGTACAGTGGAACACCCGGAACGCAAGTCCCGCCAGGAAGTCACGTGACGAAAGGTAGCCCGCCACAGGGCGCAGAGTAAAGCCCGTCCTCGCTTTTTGTGGGAAGAGGAGATAACAAGATAAATAGGGAAAACAAATCTGTCAATTCCAATCCAACAGTCACCCGGTCGGGAAACCCGCGGATCGAAATCCACAATCGGGCAAATTTGTTTGTCAGATTTCGCCCCCTACTGCTTGGATTGGTACTGGGAGGTTATGTATGGAGTTGTTCACTGTGTACAGTCATCGATCTATCAACAGTGCATAGTGATCTATAGATGTGTTTAAAATAATACTTATTGTAAAGTAACAAATTTTGCGAGCACTGGATTGTTTATGTATAGAGTGAGCGATGTTCAATCCGTATAGTCTGAGGCAGAGAGATCAAGTAAAGAAGTATGCGTATTGGTCATCACTATTCTCTGATTACTTACTAACACTGAGCCGTTGCATATTGTGATGCTATGCACTATATCGCCTCGTGGATTTACTTAAATAATAACAATGTCTGACACTGACCTTTCAAGAATCTCGAGATGTCCTCCAGCTGTGGTACATTGTCTTCTCTGTGAACATAGAAAAAGTAGTTTACCTATACTGACAGGACTTTTTAAACGACAGACATATTACAATATGTGACATTACCCATTTGGTTGTTTGTTAGCCTTTATGTAGTTAATGTGACCAGCCAGGTCCCAGACATCCCGCCCTGAAGCCTGGTCGCTGTAATTGGTATTTCTTAAGACCTAGGCAAGTGTAGGCGATGCTCACCTGTAGCCGCAGTGCTCCACTAGTAGTGGTATGTTGGCCAAGTATTCTCTACAGGCGTGGGAAGGGTAGAGCTTCATCAGCTCCCTGAACACCGTGCCCCTACGTACAGAGATAAGACAAGGTTATCTCTTGAAAGGGTGCTTATTTTTTGAAAGATGATGCTAAATTCAAAAGAAATTAACTCCAATATTAAATAAAAAAGAAAGGCACCATATCTTGGTCACACCAGAAGACAACATGGTATACAAAAGAAATAAATAACGTGAAAATATTGGGTAAATGTGGCTGAGGTATAAATAGAACACACTGGTAAAGCATTATTGCACATTACATTGGAGACTCCATCAACAAGTGCGCAGTTAGAGAAAGAGAGAGAGAGAGAGAGAGAGAGAGAGAGAGAGAGAGAGAGAGAGAGAGATGGGCACACATGATTGGCGAGCAACGATCTCCAATGTGGCATAGAACATAAAAAGTACATTAGTAGCACATAAATATTTAAATATTATAATGATCTGACAGAATATATCAGATTTACACACACCCTAATGACAGCCCAGTTCAGAGAAATATGACTTCATTGCCATATCACCATCATTGCTCATTGAGCGAACAATACTTCCAGGTGTATTCCCCTTCATAATCTGAATTCGGTAAGCCATATAGAATAATAATTAGGGTAGCGTTTTCCAAACAGCTTTGCCCAACCCAGCATTGCTACAAAATGGGCTACAGTATCCTTTAATCAACTTCATCCCACCCCCTTCATATGTTTCTAAAATATTTGAATGCAAAGCAAAGTGCAAAGGGTTTGCCCAGTACACTAAAAATTTCTGTACTTTGGTTTGCACACTTTTGTATCCAACTGATGCGGTGAGTATCACACCTCTTCTCACCGACCGACACCGCTAAATTTCACTTAGCTTCTCGGGTAAATACTTTGATGTTGTCTGTCGGTTAAAACGACCATCTAGACTCTGTATCTTTTTGACATCGCTCTCTGGTTCCCAAAGTAAATATGTCACCCAACCTATCAGTAAATAGTATTACTGAGCTCCCCATCATACGTCTATTTCTCAGGAGAACTATCGAGGTTTTGAGAAATACCATTGTATATTTTTAACAGAACTATCCTTTTTCGGATTGAAGTACATGTGTATATTACCAGTGCCTACCAGTTGTCATTAACATCCACATTCCCGAGCAAATATTCCACTACTGTCCACTTGTACACAAAGTACGATTACTTCCCGTAACAGAGCATCTCCCTTTTGTTCACTGAACATTTATATCCTGTAGGAATGATGTCGCCTCTCTCTGTAGCTCTTCTTTAAGTTTATAGGAGTCAATAGTGTATAGCTAGTGGATGATATTGTGCCAGTGCTTTCTTTTAACAAAACTATCTAGTTCCTCTCTCAACGAATCATTATCAAGATAGACGGTATTGGTCTCGCCATTTTCTGCCTGACAACAAGATTACCCCCAAAGGTATGCATTCAAGGTCTTTTACCAAGTAGGTGGTACTATCATAATATCTACAACCCTTGTCACAGTAACATATAGATGGTACAGATCATCATTACAACCTGCCCACAGAGATGCGTGCCTTACCATGTTGCGACCTCCTCCGGTGTGTATTCTACATACGGAATCTCACTGCCACTGTTGAGAAGAGAAAATTAAGGAAAAAGACGTATTTAAACATCAGCATACACTGGGCTAGCTCTCAGTTGGTAATATGTTTAAAGTTTTAGGTAATCCTTAGATGGATTTAAAACAGGCATTAACTGAAAACGATAAAAAAAAATTATCGAAACGCGCTTTGTGGGAAATGAATTACAAGAATGATTATTATATACCAAGGCCTATGATAAACGGTTATGCTCTCAATATTCATTTGTGATATAAAGCTTGTTTCTTTTGATTTTGTAGTAGCAGTGCGATACCTAATTATTCAAATCCACATTAGAAGTGTTAAAACGTTTCAAAAATATTTTTGTAAATTTTTTTCCTAGAAGAATTAAGTAACGTTATACATTTCAATTTTCTGCGCGTTATTATAATTTTATTCTTTACTTTCTTATCTTTTTTTTCAACCAGAAATCCTATCTGCCTATAGGTAGACCAATTATGTTTCTTAAAATATCTCTTTAACTCTCTCACTCTCTCTCTCTCTCTCTCTCTCTCTCGATCTTTCTATTCATCACTTTATCTATATACCATTCTATCTATCTATCTATCTATCTATCTATCTATCTATCTATCTATCTATCTATCTATCTATCTATCTATCTATCTATCTATCTATCTATCTATCTATCCATCTTTCCATCAATCTACAAATTCATCTATCTTTTCACCTATCTATTTAACTATTTATGATAATAGCTCTTTATTTTTCTGTCTATCTTTGTATCTACATATCTTTATGCGTAAATATCGATTCATCGATCTATCTATTAATGTATCTACATTTATTTGATCTTCTTTTTCATTCTTGCGCCCCCCCCCCCTTCTCCACCGCCCCATTTTTTTCTCTCTCAATTTCTTCCTTTTCCTTCCATTTCCGACAATTTTCTTTGCATTTTCTTTCCTTCTCTGCAACCCATCTATGCCAATTAATTTTCTTTGCATTTTCTTTCCTTCTCTGCGACCCACCTACGCAACTTGATTACACAGACAGCTATTAGGCTGTGCTTACAAAGTAGAGGAAAGAACAAAAAAGTAGAGAAAAAAAAAGCAACATAGCTCACACTATTTGTCTTAATGTACCTTCTAAGACCCATTTCTGCTACATTTTCTCTGGTCTGTTTGGGATTGTTTTTATTCACAGCAGCCGGTTTTTTTTCACCCCACTATTTCCTAATCTCTCTCTCTCTCTCTCTCTCTCTCTCTCTCTCTCTCTCTCTCTCTCTCTCTCTCTCTCTCTCTCTCTCTCCCTCTCTCCCTCTCGCTCCCCGGCATTTCCGGGGATAGAGAGAAGGAAAACATACAACATACACACTTATATACGGTATGCAATCTTAACAATAATTGTGCAGTAATGAGAGAGAGAGAGAGAGAGAGAGAGAGAGAGAGAGAGAGAGAGAGAGAGAGAGAGAGAGAGAGAGAGAGAGAGAGAGATAGAGAGAGAGGGGGGGAGCGTGAGAGATGGGGAGAGAGAGAAAGAGAGAGAGAGATTCAGACAAACAGACAGACAGTGGGATCGACAGACAGACGGTAAAGAGACCGATATACAATGTATAAAAGAGGTTGATTTTGTTTGTGCTTTTGTTGTTATTTTCAGGGGTACAAGAGCGGGGCAAGAGGGGGGGGGGGGGCATAGGCAACAGTGAAACTAGCTCCATCCTTTAATTGCTGGTGGGTGAACACAATCTTGGGTTGGGCCGGCGCGCGCTGCCGAGTTGTCTCCTCGTGTTTGACCCTTGAACCGGACAGACTCGCCCAGATTCATTAGGTGCTATGAATATTGATGAGCGGCCATTTTCTGTGGGGCTGTAGCGGCTTCTGGTGGAATGAGGCTCGGTTGCGCAGTAATCTCCCCTTCCATCTGAGGCGGACCATTCAGCTCAAAACAGCCATGGCCGCTTCCCTCCCCCTCTCCTAGTTCCTTGTTTTCATATATGGAGAACCAAAATAGCTACCCTCTGCTGTTAATTTTGTGTTTATCTTTATTCTTCTATGAACTGTCTCCCTTGTTCTTCCTTTCGTTCTATTGGTGTTTTTGTTTCCCAATTTCTCACCCTTCTGTCATACCTTTTTCTTATTCTCTCTATCCCTCCCTCCCTTCCCCTCTCTCTCCTTCCTTCTCTCTTCTCTCTCTCCCTTTCACTCTCTCCACCATCCCTTCCCTTTTTACTTCAGCCAATGTTCTATAGTTTTGTTTTTTTTTTTCCCTGTGAAATCTAGACATGTTTACCAGACTATTTAAAGTATTTGAATATATTCGTGGACCAGTCTGCCTATATCCTCTAATGTTTTCCATAATGAACATGTCCTCTTTCTCCTAGGTTTAGTTAAGTACATCGATCTTGAATGTACGAGTTAGTCAACTAGTTTAATACTAGGGGTAAAACTGTTAGCTTTCTTTTTTTCACCTATTATGTACAACTATTTGAAATTTGTCGATACATCTCTCTTTTTCTCTCTCTGTCTCTCCCTTTCTGTCTCCCCTCCCCCCCCTCTCTCTCTCTCTCTCTCTCTCTCTCTCTCTCTTTCCTTTTCGTCCCTTCTCT
>RQTK01001186.1:50213-66310 GCA_003991915.1 Elysia chlorotica | reverse complement strand
TATCTATCTATCTATCTATCTATCTATCTATCTATCTATCTATCTATCTATCTATCTATCTATCTATCTATCTATCTAACTATCTATCTATCTATCTATCTATCTATCTATCTATCTATCTATCTATCTATCTATCTATCTATCTATCTATCTACCTATCTATTTAACTATAAATGTGTCTATTTTTCTATCTATTAATATATCTCTCTTCATATCTATCTCTCTAAACATCTATCTTTCTGTCTGTTTATTAACCTATAGATCTAAAATATCATCTTTTTTTTTTTCAAACGTGATACAAAATGAATGCATGATCTCTGTTTTTGTTTTTCACTTCTTCCATTTTCCAAACAAGTTACCCTCACGGTTCTTAAAAATTGGTCTATCTATGTTGGTCTAGATAAAGCTGAGGTTTGAACCCCTGGTCGCCCGGGTGGTAGTAATCATGTCTTGGCATGTGAGATATATATATAATATATAAGCCTTTTAGGATGAGTGCTCAATCCACGGATATTCCGAAACTGATCCACCATCAGATGTAAAGTTATCAGGGATCGTCGACGCTTACATCAACATTCTACTGCCTGGCTCGGTGTCAGTATAATGTGGCCGTGCCTCCGGTAGTTTGTCTCTGTGAAATTTGTCGGACGTGAGTTTTGGGAACCATATGGGAGAAAGCCCATTTCCCGGTGACGGACATTAAGATCGCGGTGAGGAATAACTTACATCATATTATAACTTTCCTCAAAATAATGTCCAGACATTCTATAGCGCTGGTTATATCCTCTCTGTCTGTCTGTCTGTCAATCTGCCTGCATCTCTCTGTCTGTCTCTCTCTCTCTCTTAGTCTCTCTCACTCTTTCTCTCTCTTCTTTTCTCTTCTCTCTCTCCCGCTCTGCCTCTGCCTCTCTGTGTATCTTTGTCTCTCTCTAGTTCTGCCTGTCTGTCTTTAAATCTGTCTGTCAGTCTGCCTGTCTCTGCTCTGTCTCTGGCTCTGTCTGTCTGTTTGTCTCTCTGCCTGTCTGTTTGTCTCTCTGCTTGTCTGTTTGTCTCTGTGTCCGCCCATCTGCCTTTTTGCCTCTCGATTCCTCCGACTTTCTCAGTTTTATAGAAACATTGAGTGGTTTAGCTGTTTAATAGGTGTTACTAAATTCCATAAGAAGCCACAAATTAGACATTTCTTTAGAGGGCGGCTGCTGGTAAGGAATATTTATCATTCCCGGGTAACAACAGGTATATAATGTATTGAGTATTAAACGTGTCAATATTACTTAGGTACTCGATGTATTTTATACTTCATTGCAATAAACTCTAGGTCCTAGTGCGGAGTACTTAAAAAAAAGCCCGCAAGTTCTTGTGCTCAGCGCTCGGATGTTTAAAAAATGGCTGGTTCCTATGCATGTTTTTGAAGAGATGCTAGTTCTAAGTGCACATAGATCTACAGACCCTATACTCCAGGGACCCAAACACATAGAATACTTACTGGGTAAACTGCATGGCGAGATCTGTGAACTGCTTTCTCCTCTCCCTGTACACGGTGTCTTTGAAACCCTGTTGGAGAAACAATAGTTGTTTTATTAGGATTACTCTTTGGGGCAGTTTCGACATTCAAATTGCTTCAGTCAAAATACGGTTAGTGGTTTGGATTAAGTAATAATTGATTGCTTTTTTATTGATAAACTAACGAATTGATTGATTGGGTAAATGGGTTACTTAGCTGACTGATTAGTTAATTGATTGTTTAATCAACGAGTTGTCTAATGGATTGATTTATTGGTTGGTTGGTTGGCTTCATAGTTGGCTCGTTGTGTGCTCGCTGACTGCTAACTTGATGTGGTGATTGACTGTTGTTGTTTTTTTTATCAATTTGTCTGCTTGAACGAATGATTGATTATTTCAATGGCTCTTTAACTAGTTGATTATTTTGTTGACCATTTATTTAGTTAACTGATTAAGACAGACACACACAGGCAGACAGACAGAGAGAGAGGGAGGGAGAGAGAGAAAGAGAGAGAGAGAGAGAGAGAGAGAGAGAGAGAGAGACAGAGACAGAGAGCAGAGGGAGTCTTACCGGGTGCTCTGCGTCCAGCTCTGTTCCGTACATGAGTACATTGTGGGCACACTCGTCGAGATCAGCGGCCGTCCGGGGGAACCACGGCACCTTCTCCATGCAGGCTGGGCGGCGCGGGGTACATTAGGGTTGGGGTGGGGGCCGATGGCGAATCCACACAAAAAAGTTGTTGTTTTTTGCGGAGGGAAGGACAGACAGAGAAAGAGAGAGAGAAAGAGAGAGAGACATAGAGAATAAGAGAGATAAAGAGAGTGGGTTAGGGAGAGGGATAAGAGGAATGGAAAAATGAACACACTGTAAAAAAAATTTGTAGATTTCATTTGAATTATCAGACAAAAGGACACAATCCAACTTTTTAGAATTCATTACATTTTTGTACGCCTCGTTAGTTACACAAATTGCTTTAAGTTTTCGTGAGTAAATATGTACCCTTTTATATTAAAAAGAATGTTTTCCTCTTTTTCCGCCTTTCTCTCTCTCCATTCACTCTCACCCCCTCCCCCTCCCTGCTTACCGGCTTTGGTGAGTGCTGGCGGCGTCATGGGCACGGTGAGCTCGTTGAAGGTGATACTGGCCACGTCCCTCTTGAGGCGGTTGACGAGCTCCTCCAGGCGGATGTGGTCAGTCTCCACGTCCACGTAGATGTCATAGAGCGCGTCCGCCTTGCGCGACTTGCGGGACTCAATGTGCACCACGTTGATTTTGTTCTCCTGGAGTTGAGTGGGCAAAGGGTGGTTGTGAACCGGGGGGGGGGGGGGGGGGAGGGTAGTGGGGAAAGAGGGAGAGTAAGAGAAAGTGTCAGAAACAGAATGAAGAGAGAGAGAGAGAGAGAGAGAGAGAGAGAGAGAGAGAGAGAGAGAGAGAGAGAGAGAGAGAGAGAGAGAGAGAGAGTTATGTGGGTGATAAAGATTTAAAACCTATTATATGTAACATTTTCTGAAAAAGTCATCATTAATGTTGATGATATGCTTATTGTGAAGCCCACGTGATTGACGGCTACCCCATTGCTTAAGCAGTTGTCCATGCCGTTAGCTGAAATAACGGGAGGGCGAGATGTCTCAAGTAGAAGAGCGTTGGGTTTCCAACCGGCAGACACTGAGAGGTCATGGTCCCAGTTATGTACGCTTAGGGCAGATACCACGCTCTCCCACTTTCACCAAAACCAATTAAAATTTGCCAACTATATAAAAAGTTCCGTTATAATAGATGTGGGCTAACATAACGCGAAGGTGTTGCTAAATAATATCATAAAACGGTACATAATCTGACTGTGAGAAATATGCATATTAGGGTTAGATAACTTAAGGCGGTCGTTTCATTTTTTTAACTTAATTACAAAAAAAAAATTTTAAAAAGAAACAACACACGCACAACGTCTTCTGCTATTCTCTTCCCTTATCTTAATTTTTTTTTTACATAGAGCAAGCACTAGTCACGCTCAATATCAGGAGCACTAGCAGTGAAACTTCTCCTAAACCTAAAGTTCCTGGTAAAAACCCCTTCCAGTGCGCTTACCTGGAAGATCCTGAGCGCGGTGGCCAGCTGTCCGACGTGGTTGTTGATGGAGAAGACCACGGTGGACGTGGTGCCCAGACCAGACGGGCTGTTGATTCCCTCCAGGTTCCGTAGGCTTTCCTGGGATGGGTGAGGGGGGAGACATGGCGAGAGGGATAAAGAGGTGGATATAAAGAGGGAAATATAGAGAGGGGAGGGAAAGATAGGAAGATGAAGGGAGGGGGACAAACAGACAGACAGATAGACAGACTGACATAGGTTGAGAAAAAGAGAAAACACGGTGACAAATAAAGAGAAAAACGAGAGGGTTGAAAGAAGGAAAATGATTGAAAGAAGAAGAGAAAGTTTAAAGGAAACAAAATTAAGGGAACGTAACATTATGATAGTTTATTAGAGGCAATGTAGAGTCATATAACGGAATATCAATATAGTTTCTTGGGATACTATAAAATGTCGTGTAAAACCATCTTAAGGCAAAAAAAAGTTCTTTTCATACCATATAAGCCCATTTCTGATCATGCAAAGTCATAATTAACCATGTCAGATCATTTAAAACCAGGTAACGTCTCGTGTAGATCACCTCTAGCGCCTTGAGCTGCGACTCTGACGGAGGCTTGATGTCTGCACAGAGGCGTTTGCGGGCGAGGCCCTCCCTGAGTCCCATGGGCTTGCTCCGCTCGGGGTAGTGGCTGCACAGCGGGTACGGCATGCGCTCCTCCTGAGGCGGGCCACACATGGCGGGGGCCTTGCGCAGCGTCACCTTGTACACCTCCAGGCAGTTTCCCATGGCGTCGGCGGCCGGTCTCTAGGGGGCGGGGCTTGATAGAGAAAAAGGGGTGTGGTGGTATTACATGTATAGAACAGTAGGACCATGAAACTGTTCATTCCAAGGAAATGCCCAATAGTTTTAGTCAATCTGAAGTAATTGTTTAAATCAATACATGAATTACTTGTGAAGAACTGAATGTGAAGATAATCTCTGAAAGCAAATTGTTTGGCGGGTTTGATTGTAACATAGACATGGGCGCAATGGCTGTTACTATTGATGGATTTGAATCATTTTTAACAGTCTGTTCTATTTTCAACGCCCACCTTCATCCACTGTGATATTTTGCGGACAAACCCAAAGATTAGTTTCAAAGAATGTTATTGTCTGACAATTTAAAACATAAAACAATACCCAGCCGATCATGAAATGTTTGCTCAACGGAGCAGTCTTGTAACTTACTCTCTCTCTCTCTCTCTCTCTCTCTCTCTCTCTCTCTCTCTCTCTCTCTCTCTCTCTCTCTTCTCTCTCTCTCTCTCTCTCTCTCTCTCTCTCTCTCTCTCTCTCTCTCTCTCTCTCTCTCTCTCTCTCTCTCTCGCTCGCGCGTTCTCTTTCTTTCTTTAACTCTCTGTCTCAAACTCTTTCGGTCTATGTCCCCTCTATATATCTATCTATCTTGTCATATTTATCTATCTATTATTACAAACTATATTCGCCTCCACCTCACCTACGGCCATTACTCAAGATATAAAAATCTATACGCCATACACCCGCCGCTAAGTGTGCTAAAATGTCTAACGCATTGCGTGTATTCTTATTGTGAGGACCCACGTAAAAACTTGATTGCGACCGAAGTTGCTGATTCTCCGTAGACTACGTGACATCATTGGTTATCGTCTCATCGACCCTTTTGTTCCTTGTCCTGGTGAGGATGGGCATGTTGATGGCGGACACTATGGGAACGACGTAATTTCTTATTCAAACTTGCCTTCATTTTTGTATACTATTTTCAAGAAAATTTATGTTTGCAGGTCTGGTTTTTTTTTCTTTTTCGGGAACTCTTAATTAGTTCATTATGAAAAGTCTGCGCCCTATAAAAAAATCTTGGTAGTTAGTACTTTGTACCTGATGCTATAAACTGAAATCCCTGGTCAGGGATAGTTTTTACTGATAAGAGGTACTTTTATTCGGGTTTAAGTTTAGTTAAGTATTGCATTATTTTGTTTCTCGTTGATGGTATTCCGCCATTTATAATCCCCATGAATGATTACGCTAGTCTATAGACCAGAGCGATTTCCTTGACCTGTGCGTCAGTCCTCCAGTAACCGACTGGTCGTCTTCAAGATCCAAGTGCTGCTCTTTATATTTAATGCATTACATGTGTTTAAAAAGAGATCTTAAAAATCTCATTTGTAGCATATTAAATTTTTTGTTTGCAGGTTTGCTGTCTTTTTAAACTTTATTTTTTTTGTCAATTGTACATGCTTTTACACAAAGATAAACATCGGACACCAAAAAATCTGTATCAATTGGTCACATTATGTTGGCATTTAATTAGCAGGAAAGGCGGCGACCTGATTGGCATTCGAATTTGGCACCTCCTGAAAACCGCACGCTCTAACAATTAAACTGCCTCACTAACTTATTCAGAGAAATTCTACAACTTGTTTTTATTTGAAAAATTATAACCTCGTGGACTTTAGTGTCAGAGGATTTAAAGGAGATGTAGCATGCTGTGCAAATGAGTACCCACAGATTATAAAATTTAAGAACTCCATATCATGTCTATGTATCTGTGTTAGAGGTGAGGGAATGGGTTAGTGTTCTTTTTTTTAATTTGCGTTTGTTCTGTACGTTTTATTTTGGCGCATTTTACATCACAATAACCAATATCCTAGACATAGACACTTTCTGGTGAAGCAGATATGTTAAAAAATTGTGATATTTGGGCTGAATGTACCAGCATGCAGACAAATAACGTCAGTGGTATAATATTACTAAAAGTTTTTTGATATTTTACAAAATTGCTTTTTTATAAAGGAGGCTTTAAATGGAAAAAATTCCAAGGTGGTTTGTATCCAAGACGGAAAAAATTAAGTTGCAATACTCTTGTGTATTATTTTGGACACTTAACATAATAAAGGAGTCTTTAAGAATAGCTGCAGTCCTCAGTATCCAGTCAACCCTTTGTTTAGTTGATAAAGTGCATTAAAAAACCATAATGCAAAATTAATTTTGAAATCCAAGATGGTCGCCATTTACGCTAGAAAATCTGTCTTTTGGTATTTTTTTTATGAATTGTTGATACAAAATCACTGATGAGTGCATGCAGAGAAAACACAACTGTTTTAGATAATTCTATTGTAGCATTTTTATGTCATGAATGCATTTCGTAAATTAAACTTAATTTGCCTATAGAATGGTCGTACTGCAAATAGAAATAGCATGTATGTTGTTTATGATTTATAATTATTGAAGCACATTAAATCTTTTCATGTCCAAATTTTAATCATATTTCATGTAAACGACTAATGATTTTTAGATTTTTGTTATAAAATTGTTTATTTTCTGAAAATTCAAACTTTTTCGTCTTCCTATTTTATAAAAATAATACAATCCGATAGGAAATGAATGGTTTTTGTTTATCATTCATTATTATTGATGCGTTATTTTCCTTTTTATATTCTTTATGTACAACAATTTATCCTTTTTTTAAATTATAGTTATCTCTAGAATTTGCTCATGCGGTAGAGCGTTGGTCTTCAGATCAGGAGGTGCGCGGATCCAATCCCAGGATCGGCATCTTTTTTTTTCTACGAGTTTCGTCCCCTGTAACTGGTTGGGTCGGTGTCAGTATAATGTGATCGGCTGAGAAAGGAGTCCTTCCCCGCCCTGTCTCATGTGTGGCAGCACATAAAATTGTCAGACGTAAGTCTTGGGACCAGTCGCCGTATGGGACTCCCTAGAGGAACCTGGGAGACAATTAACCCTATAGAGAGCTTCAAATCATGTGCTTCAAGGGGTAAAATCTGTCTATCAATAACAGCAGTAGTAGATATAATTTTTGTTGTATTGTAGGTAGGAATCTATTATTCATTCAGAGTGTTTAAGAAAAAAAGAAAAGAAAAAAGAGAGGAGAAGAAGAAAAAGAAAAAATGAAGAAAAAGAACAAAAAATAATAATAATAAAAATGAAATGAGGAGGAATATATAAAGAGGGAAAAAAAAGAAAAAACAAGAGAAAAAGAAAGAAATTTAAAAAAAAAGAAGAGAAAAGATAATTTCATTTAATAAAAAAGGAGGAAGCTAAATTATATTAACTGATGGCCAGGGGCCTAAAAGTTCCTTTTTCAAAAAGAATCGGCTTACGTACAATTACACTGTAATAAGTAGGAACGGCTATCCCAGCTTGTATAATATACCACTGCTGCAATTACTACTACTGCTGCTGCTACTACTACCACTACTACTACTACTACTACTACTACTACTACTACTACTACTACTACTACTACTACTACTACTACTACTACTACTACTACTACTACTACTACTACTACTACTACTACTACTACTACTACTACTACTACTACTACTACTACTACTACTACTACTACTACTACTGCTACTACCAATTACTACTACTACTACTACTACTACTACTACTACTACTACTACTACTACTACTACTACTACTACTACTACTACTACTACTACTACTACTACTACTACTACTACTACTACTACTACTACTACTACTATAAAAATGTATCCAAAAATGAATCAAGAGCACAACACTAAAGAGTACACCTACTCAGTTGCTAAGGACCTAACAGTAGATGCATGTGCGCAAGTAATAGGAATAATATAATAATAAATAGAAGAATACGCACAACTTAGCAACTGAGGGACACAATAAATCAAACACATCTAGAAATTATAGAAAAAATACATGTATACGTTTCGCCTTTAATGGCTTCGTCATTATTCTACTAACTACTACTACTACTACTACTACTACACCTCCTACTCCTACTACTACTACTACTACTACTACTACTACTAGGGTCGGTGTCAGTATAATGTGATCGGCTGAGAAAGGAGTCCTTCCCCGCCCTGTCTCATGTGTGGCAGCACATAAAATTGTCAGACGTAAGTCTTGGGACCAGTCGCCGTATGGGACTCCCTAGAGGAACCTGGGAGACAATTAACCCTATAGAGAGCTTCAAATCATGTGCTTCAAGGGGTAAAATCTGTCTATCAATAACAGCAGTAGTAGATATAATTTTTGTTGTATTGTAGGTAGGAATCTATTATTCATTCAGAGTGTTTAAGAAAAAAAGAAAAGAAAAAAGAGAGGAGAAGAAGAAAAAGAAAAAATGAAGAAAAAGAACAAAAAATAATAATAATAAAATTGAAATGAGGAGGAATATATAAAGAGTGGGAAAAAAAGAAAAAAACAAGAGAAAAAGAAAGAAATTTAAAAAAAAAGAAGAGAAAAGATAATTTCATTTAATAAAAAGGAGGAAGCTAAATTATATCAACTGATGGCCAGGGGCCTAAAAGTTCCTTTTTCAAAAAGAATCGGCTTACATACAATTACACTGTAATCAGTAGGAACGGCTATCCCAGCTTGTATAATATACCACTGCTGCAATTACTACTACTACTACTACTACTTTCTACTACTACTACTACTACTACTACTACTACTACTACTACTACTACTACTACTACTAATACTACTACTACTACTACTACTACTACTACTACTATTACTACTACTACTACTATAAAAATGTATCCAAAAAGGAATCAAGAGCACAACACTAAAGAGTACACCTACTCAGTTGCTAAGGACCTAACAGTAGATGTATGTGCGCAAGTAATAGGAATAATATAATAATAAAGAGAAGAATACGCACAACTTAGCAACTGAGGGACACAATAAATCAAACACATCTAGAAATTATAGAAAAAATACATGTATACGTTTCGCCTTTAATGGCTTCGTCAATTATTACTACTAACTACTACTACTACTACTACTACTACTACTACTACTACTACTACTACTACTACTACTACTACTACTACTACTACTACTACTACTACTACTACTACTACTACTACTACTACTACTACTACTACTACTACTACTACTAGGTTAGAAAGGGACAGCCACCCACACTGGTCTTCGCCTTGGCAAGGCGATGGGTGCCGAGTAGAAGGTGCGGGTTCGATCCCCGTCCGTGCCATTTGTCTAAAAAAATGTGTCTTTGTCTACTTGTCTTATCTGTTGGTCTAAGCTAGACCTAGGTTTGTGGCTGTCCCTTTCTAACCTATTTTCACCTTATTCCCTCAGTCGCTCGCATCATTATTTGGTCCCTAGGTCTAGCTCCGTCTGTTAAAGCCTCTACTACTACTACTACTACTACTACTACTACTACTACTACTACTACTACTACTACTACTACTACTACTACTACTACTACTACTACTACTACTACTACTACTACTACTACTACTACTACTACTACTACTACTACTACTGCTGCTGCTGCTGCTGCTGCTGCTGCGACTGATTTTTATTCGCTCTATTACTGGTTAAGATTTCATTTTTCCACATCTTAAATATCATTAACATGCTCTTTTACACGTATCTTGGACTTATTTTAAAAGCAATGGCCATAATATTCAGAAAGTAAAACATGCAAAAATGTCAATAAATAATAATATCGTTCCCTTTTTTGTACTAAATACGAGAAACAAACAAATGGACATTCAAATTCCTCACTTACCTGGACTAGTAGTATCAATTTAAAAGACCGGGAGCAGGAATAAATAAAAATTCTATTTTTAATTCTCAAAAACAAAATTAAAGTTGAGAGTAAAAAACTGGTCGTATCTTGATCTAACTTTTTTCTTTAACCTGTGCTTGCTACTGGATTACTCAACTAAGTTTATTGTTGTCTGGTCAGCTATTCATGTCATGGATGCAGCCTCTTTGAGTTGCGTTTAAATCGAGGCGTGTCACAATTCCAAAGTCGTCTAAGAAAGACCATGTAACAACTGAAGAGCCGGGAGTTTGTCTGTTATATAGAGTTGTCCAAACTGATGTATGGGCGGTGAGTGGGCAGGGTTGAGAGGGGGTAGAGGGTGTGGGGGGCGGGGAGTGTTCAAAGAGTGAGAGAGAAAAAAAGAGGCGAGTGAAGAACGAGGGAAGAGAGGGGCGAGACAATGAAATGGATAGAGGGGGCATTTCTAGAGAATACCTAGGACGGTAGCATAATTATGAATAATTCTCATGGTTAGAGGAGGAACGCAGCGGTGGGATGAACGGCAACAAGAACCGTTACTTCCACACAGTAAGAAAAAACAAATATGAATATTACAATTAACTTATTAACCTGTAGACCTGAAGCTGTCTGATGTAAAGGTCTACAGAACGGCATCATCATATCGACACTGTCTCTACTACACTTTTAATAGTGACTTTTATTAATATGCATTATATTGATTTCATCTTTGACCAGATAGTCTACAGACCGGTAGATATTCACGGTATCTGTTTTACAACTGACTATAATTGTAGTCTATAGAAGGGCAAATTAGAAATAAATCTAACTGCCTGTTCAACAAGTGACTCTATAGTCTATACAAAGGCAAATAGTCACCCTGTCTGCTCTGAAGTGACCCATTTAGTCTATAGAAATACATATTATATTAATCATATCTGCGGTGCAAATGACACAGTCTATGAGACAACAGATTGTGATCTGTTCTACCAGTGACTACACAGTTTATAGAGCGGCAGACATTGACGGTGTTTGTTCTACGTGGCTCTATAATCTATAGAACTGCAGATATTGGCTCTTTCAGCTGCTAAAGTTTATAGAACTGAAGATGGAAACTATGTTTTATTAGACTGCGTTTCCACCAAGTTTCACGTGATACGCGACATGACCCGTATCCTGTGACAAGAAAGAGAAACATATTATGATGTTGGTAAAAACTGTTTCCATCACTGTAGACTTTTCACTTACGCGTCTCACGCATGATGCATGAAATGACAGGATTTTAAAGACTGAACATGTTCATTATTTTTTACCCGTGTCATGTTTAACGTCTGGCCGATCTGGGTTTTCCCTTTGGGCTTTCCACAAATATTGCTTTTCCTTTTGGTAACTGTTCGTATCACATGTAAAAAGAGCATGTGTTTTGGTAGTCTAAAATTAGTTGTTAGCGCTTGTTCTAAGAATGAATGACTATAAGCAAAGTCTTGTGCAGAAGCCCCTACTTTTGTGGGACCCGAGACATAAAGACTATTAAAACCAAGACCAAAGAAAACAGGTGTGAGAGAAGTTTCATTAAAAGCTACAACCACCATAAGAAGGTTTGTGAAATGTCCACGATTTATTTATCATAAACTTACAAATAAACACTAATTAATTTAATGGGCAAACACATGCATGTGATATGTTTGATGTGAAATCCATTCAAAACGCGTATCACGTGTTATGCATGACGTATGACACATGATACAATTCGCATAAAATTCGCATAAAACTTAGTGGTTATCTAGTATATTTTATAATGGAACTTATATAATTGCAAATTATAACTCAATTTGTTCTAAGATCCAAAGATGGATATCTTCCTGGCAATTTTGGCCTTTTTTGCAATGAGTAAAGAAACGCATATTACTGTAAATAATTTTTTTCATAAGTTTACTCCAAGTTAGCTATCGATAATTAAATTACAAATAAGCGCATGTAATTCGAGAAAAGAGAGATCTGTTTTAAATTTTGCCCTAAACACCTAAAATGTTGTTGTTGTTGTTCTTGTTTTTTAAGCTTATTTTAATAGCAAAACCTCTTTAGTAGAGGTGTAGAACTGATTATTATAATGTGTCTGGTGTGGGGCCTTGCTTGTACCAAGACCGCCTTAACTATACACTTCTTTACGATACGGGATGTCTTGATTGTACCTCTATCGATTTCTTATCAGGCAATCAAAGGCAGGAGAAGAAAAAAGAGAACTGAAGTGCCAAATTATTAGATATCCACACTCTCGTGTCTAACAGTTCTCACTTATCATTTTCCACTCGAGATGGTGCTGTTGCTTGGTCCTATATTTATATGCTTAAACCATCTTGATTTTTTTTCCTCCATTTTTGCCTTTAAAAAAATCTTTAGAATTCCTTTTAATTCAGTACATTATTTATCTAAACGTCGTCAATCAGGAATCAAAACAAACAAAAGCCAGGTGTCTACACCTGTTTGTCTGTGTTCTGCCTGCATGTATGCCTGTCTGTCTGTCTGTATATTTGTTAGTTTGCATGTTTACCTGGTTGTCTGTCTCTGTCTCTTTCGCTGTCTCTGTCTCTGCCTGTCTGTTTATCTTCCTGTCTGCTGCTAGTCTGTCTGTCTGTCTGTCTCTGTCTCTGTCTCCGTCTCTGCCTGTCTGTCTGTCTCTGTCTGTCTCTGTCTGTCTGTCTCCCTCTCTCTCTCTCTTCCTCTTTCTCTTTCTCTCTCTGTTTATCTATCTATCTATCTATCTATCTATCTATCTATCTATCTATCTATCTATCTATCTATCTATCTATCTATCTATCTATCTATCTATCTATCTATCTATCTATTATCTCTGTCTCTATCTCTCTCATTGTCCCTTTCATTGTGTCTGGTTCATTATTTCTCATTGCGTTCATCAGTTAATGCACACTTCTAATCGGCATGTAGCATTAGTATACATGATTAATAGTGTTAGTGTAATACTGAAGTAGACACAAAAAGCATTCGAGAAGTACATGGAGTCGATGTGTCGCTTTCAACAAGAAAAACAACGTCAGATTCAAAGTACATGTACCATCAAAGATTATCAATACAAGGAAAGATCTGAAACATAATTTTATTCCGTCCACAATGTTATTGTGCAACGCCTCCTAGAATCGTAAGTCAAATTTGCTGTAAGATCACAACTCGTCTGAAACGTATTATTCTTTTGACAAGTGTGTTACCGCGACGTTATATTTTACAAGTAATAATGATTGTTGAGGTACACAGAGCTTCTTAGTTCGAGAAAGATCTCTTTTAGTTTGACGTCTCGTAGGTCTCATGAAAAGTCTTACACGGAGACGAGACCCTAGATCGGGATATCTGGTACTTGGTCGATCACATTACACGGCCACATACCCAACGAGCAGAGGTAAAACGCCACCGCCAGAGTGGAATGGAACCACGGACCTCCTGCGTCGGAAGTCGACGGCTACCGCACCTTCCTCACGCAGAGATCTAACAAACATGCGACTTTGAGTCTCGTAATTTCAGAGCTGTTAAAACTGTATATGTTAAACGTATTATGTAAAAACCAATACAGTGGGTTAAAAACAGTTCCTGTAGGCTACACATTACTTCTGACATATTTTCATTGGTCAAATGAATCATCCAAAGTATGATAAGGCGAACTAAAAATAATAAATTATTTAAGTGCTCCATGTGGACAATATGGGTACCAAGACGCCCATCTTACCATGTGTTTAGATGCGATACTCGGCATCCTAAATTTACGTCCTCGTCATCTATATCATATCAGAGCCTGATTTGGAAACATGTTTGATTTCTCTATAGAGCGAGGGAGAGAGTTATCTCCCTATCTCCCGGTGTTTCGTCCCCTAAGTTCCCGTGGAGGATCCTATACGGCGGAAGCATAATTATTTGAATAATGTTTATCTATACATATAAGTGTAATCGCATCACATTGGTTTGGTTTACCTATCACCAAATACGCTTTAAAACGCATATTTTGAGAAATAGGGATGCCAAATAAAAATGCCAAATTCAAGTCGTCCGACCTTTCCGTTTATAGTCTTCGGTACTAACAAATGAATGTTCAGGCTGATCTAAAGATAATTATTTTTCCATACGCAGTGCTGTCGGAATCTTTCTATAGTTTTAATATTGCACATCACCAAAAATTGGCAGGCCTATATTATTAGCACCAGAGCTCTTGTGCGGTCTATAGATCTAGTTTCCAGTGCAAATGATATATTCGAATGTGCTAACGAGTTTAGAAAATAATGGCGGACTGTTCTCTGAAAATGACTGGAGGGAACGGACACGACTTTGGGGCTTCTAGTTATCGTATTACCTGTTGTCAGTGTAATTCCACCACATTTATCCATTCCTACATTTTGATTAGTTTGAAGACTGCTACCCAGTCTATATGTTACTGATTGTAGTAAAGTGTTATGTTTCATAAAGCAAAAAGTACATACTTATTCGAAATCGATTTTCTTTTTTCGATTCATGGCAGTCAAAAAGCTTTCGGTTGGCGGGTTTTGTTTACCAGCCAAACGACTTCTTGTCTTCATTTACTAAACATAGAGCAGCATCGATTTATGCAGATTGCGACAGATGAGATCTTCAGTTCGCATCCCAAGTTGCGTCAGAAACGCACCCACGGCTCCACGGATTGAGAAACTACCGCGCCGGGAAGAACATCTTCTCCTCTTCTCCTCCCCCTCCTCCGCCCCCTCCTCCTCATCGTCATCCTCCACCGTTCATCTCCTTCTTTCTCTAGGAACCCTCCCCCTCGTTCAAGGGATTGTCTTCTTATTCTTCTTCTCTTTCTTGACCTTCTCTAACTACTCTTCCTCTTTTCTATTTTTTTCCAAGAAATGAACCACTCCATAGTGGGGTTGAAAAACATTTTGATAAGCAATGAAGTTATGCCTACGCAATTTCGTTCTTAATTTTTACTTCACGCTTATTTTTCGTCGTGTTATGCAGGCCATAATAATGATATCTTCATTTAAAAAATCCCCCGTAATCGCAGCAACAACAACAACAACAACAACAACAACAACAACAACAACAACAACAACAACAACAACAACAACAGCAACAACAACAACAACAACAACAGCAACAACAACAACAACAATAATCATGCAGTAGCCTACAGATATACAAATATTTTATAATCTGTTTCACAATCTGTTTCATTTAGTCTACTTTCCCATCGCATTCTATCTCTCTGGCGGACCCAAACAATTTTTAATTTCTTAGACTAATTATTCTTGGCAGAAGACCAAATAGAGAAAAAGTCTAAGCTATGTTATATTTTTAGGACTTGAATCCAATTACAGCTAATTTTAAGGATATCTTACATTTTAATTTGCTGCATAATGGTTCAGGTTTATAGATTCAAGCTACAATGGAGAACTTATCTGCAAAAAAAAGAGGCCTAATCTCTGAATATACATTTTTTCCTCTTGTCTCACGACGAATCATGCAGGTAACGCTGGTATCAGCTGAGATTCAGACCTTGGACCTACTGTTCGCCAGAGAAGAGCATTGCCGACTGAGCTATCCGGTGCCCCTGAATACCTTGCCACTGGATAAACCCTGCTGTCTACTCTTTTGACTCTCTACGTAATCACCGCAAATAGCTCATGTTGAATAATTATTGCTTATTGTGAAACGATAACATATGGGGGGAAAAAGCAGTCGGCCTTTTACGCAGAGGCAGAAATTTGTACGTCTGAAAACGCCACATTTCTTACAGTTGCCCAAGAGATAGGTAAAGTTTGCCAATCTCATGGTGTATTTTTACGAGCACAAATATAAAATTCTACAGCTGCAGTATTTATGATGATGATGATGATTATTATTATCATCATCATTATTATTATTATTATTATTATTATTATTATTATTATTATTATTATTATTATTATTAT